>JACXGM010008327.1:0-17224 GCA_016801145.1 Umbra pygmaea
AACTGGTGCTAGAGCATGTAGGGATGGTTGTTATTCCTAACTGGTGCTAGAGCATGTAGGGATGGTTGTTATTCCTAACTGGTGCTAGAGCATGTAGGGATGGTTGTTATTTTTAGTGTGAACTAATTCCAGCCCCACTGTGGGACCTCCTTGTTTCTCAGGATGATGTGGGCAGCAGGGCCTATCGTAGCCATGTCCAGTATCACCTTCCCTTCCGTCAGTGCTTTGGTTTCTCAGATAGCATCCCCCGATCAGCAAGGTTAGTCAACACCTGTCGTTCCTTTTGTCGTCGGCTGACATTTCCATCCCCTCACATTTCCATCCTCACCAGAGTTGCCTTGCATGGAGCAGCAGAGTTCCCTGCTCTTGTCAAAGTTAAAGGGTAAATTCACCCAAACTATAAAATGGTACTTTGACATCTTTACCCTGTAATCAATCTATGGACAAGGTTTGAAAGTTATCCATGCTTTGGTTTAACTTCCCTAAACCATTAGCCTTTTTTGTTTAAGGTCTGACATTGATTCAAACATTTCTAAATGAGTTCTTGTTTATCCTCGCATAGTGAGTGTTTCTTACCTTTTATTGTTTGTTTTTCCCTGAGGCATCAAAAAAGATGGTGAATTGTAAATAGTTTTTTTTTTTACCAATGCTGTCACAGTTAAGTTGGACTATGTAATTTACAGGATGTGTTCAGGGAATGATCACGGGAATAAGAGGCCTATGCAATGGGCTGGGTCCAGCACTGTATGGCTTCATTTTCTTCCTATTCAATGTGGAGCTCGATCCTGAGACTGGAGGAGACAAAAGCACAAGCCCTCTGGTGCCCAAAAAGGTAAGGTGTCTAGAAACAGTTTTGAAGATTTACTGGAAAGCAATATTGCAAGTAGAAACATAATACACACACTTAAGTACAGTTTTGAGCTAAATCATTGTAGTAACTGAGATCATAATTTCATCATGTGATTGTTGTAGTCAAATTGTTGCTGTAATTCCCCATCATCAACACATTTAAGTTTAAGCTATGTACTCAATGTCTGCATTTTGTTAAGCAAAATTCCATATGGAAATTCTGACCAAACAAACATCCCTTGCACATTTCAAAGCAGAAACCAACCATCCCCGGGCCGCCTTTCCTGTTTGGAGCTTGCTTAGTGTTGCTTGCTCTCCTGGTGGCCGTCTTCATACCTGAGCACCACAGTCTGGCCGCCAAGACGTGCACAGGCACGCTCAATTCCAGCAACAGCAACAACCTCCAGAGCATCAACCCCGTGCCAGTCAGTGATGAGGACATTGAGCCTCTCCTGCAGGACAGTAGAATGTAACTGTCCTAGAGGAACTCTACCATGAAATCCCACTGGTCCCATTCAACCCAATCCCTGAGGCTCAAGGATGATGGAGGGGGCAACCCAGAGCAGACAGGTTAAATTCAAGTGGCAAACTAGCAGCCAAGTTGAAGCTATTCAGGGCTACGTCTTTCAATCACATCGATTATTATCCAACATTTTTTATGCGATTAGGGGATGGTATTTTTTTCAGTGATATAAAACAGGAATAGACCTCTCAATGCATCGTGTTGAGCAATGAAATTTGGGTTTTTCTGTTAAACATTGGCCCAGATAGTGTTTATGAAGTAAGCTCTGCTGGTTAATCTTATTTTGCTTCGAGGCAAAACGTTGTATAAATATTTTGGTTCAAAAAGCAATTCAAATGCTACTTGCAGCTTTATTTTGATGAAAACTTGACCTGTTTCTCATCAAACACACTGTGCAATCTATATTGTAAACTGATAGGTTTATAGCTAGATAAAGGTTGGAAAAATATGCAGATATGGAGCATTTGTACATTAAAGGTAAGACAATTATTTGGAAATTGCTTTGCAATATATTATTTTTCTTGCCTTTTTGCTACAACATTATTGTGATCTAGACCGGGGTGTAATCATTTCGCCACACAAAATTGTGTAATTACAACTTAATTTGTCAGCAAAAGCAAACTGTACAAAAAAATTTGAAACCTAAGTGTTGTCCAATAGAAATGGTCTCTGCTTGTTTTTTATTTGTTTGCGGCTGGATTTTTTATTTTCTAGAAAATAATTACACCCCTGACTCAGACTTGAATGTTAAAGGTTACTGAAATGCTTGCTGAAGTTTTATCACGACATTCCAAATTTGCTTATTCATCCGGCAAATCCCAACCTGAGTATATTGCCAGCTACCTCATTGACTTCTTCATCTGAAGTAAAGACTAATCAGGCCACTTCAGATAGCTACCCTTTAAAAACAATACATTAAGAGTGAGGGTGTTAGCTTTGACGTCTGAGTGTTGGATGTGTAGCTTTGTTATGATTGACAGCAAGCATTCATGTAGAAACGAGACCCATATTACAGCCTTTAACCTTAATGTTGTATTGTAACTGCCAATCCTGTGTTTTGGCATGTTGTCGTTGTTTATAGAGTGGCTGCAAGTAGTCTACAGTATTTTAAACTTTGCTGTCAAAGACCACAATTACTTGGCCCCACAATTGTTTAAAATAGCTGGGAAGTGCTTTTTAAGCCTAACAATATCACCTGATTAAATGTAAACCAAGACATCGCTTTTTCAGATGTAAACATTTTTATAAAAAATAAATGTGTAATGCTTTCTCAAATTGATGTCAAACTGAATACAACCTATATTTTTGTATACAATCAAACCTAACTTGTAAATCAAATTGAATGTCACATTTTCACTGTTGTATGGTGCTGTGTACTGTATTCATTTTGTCATCAGGTTTTAATCAAACTAACTTATGACATATCTCTAAAAACAAGTTGACGTACCGGTATGAAACAGTTCAGTAACTTAGGTAAAACGCAGGTCATTTTGAAGTTTTGTAATCCAGCACTTCGTATATTATATAAACAATGCTAATATATTTAGCCATTGTTATTGCTATACATTATCCACTTATGCAGTTACAATATTCTATAAATATAAGGTCATATGTTTGACTCTTGCAGTGTAAATTATGCATTAATTTGTAGTACTGCACCTTAAATGAAAATGTGTGCCTAAAATATATATATACGTTAATATTTTTTAGCAGTTTTTACTGATACCTTTTTTAAATTATGTTGAATTATGTTTTTAAGAGTAAAAAATATGCATTTGTAATAACTTTGTTAAACCTTGAATTTTTAACTACAAAGCTAATAAAGTACAAATGTATGTTTGATTTACATTACATTTTAGTCCTTTACAAGATACTGATTTCAACTTGTCAGCAAGATTTGGCCAAGTGACTCTTCAGTTACTGTCCCTATGCTCTAATACCTTATTCCCATGTCAGTATCACTATTTACACACTTTGTAACTATGGTTTCATCCACCTTTTTGATCACTATATACTATGTTGATGTGTTACCACTACACCAAAAAAGGCACACAAATTAATGTTTGACATACTGTTTTAATCATACAAAGTTGTTAATATCAAGGTATACAAAAACTGCACCCTGCACACTCATTCAATAAACTAATATTTGAAAAAGGCTACATAAATTCTGGCCATTCACTATTGCACTGTATCAAGTGTTTGGTCACATCAGAACAGATAATATATTTTCAGTATATTTGGAATTAAGTTCCATCATTTGTGAGATACTGTTCAATGAATCTAGTGATAACCTTAACTGCACTAAAGTTACACCTAACAAATGTTTATGAATGTGGTCTTATCTGCTGTGACTTCAAAATATCAAAAGTGATGCCAGATGGGACAACCTTCAACTTACACCAGAATGATGGGAGAGAAGAACATGGAGAAGGTTAAAAACTACCTATGATCTGAAGCATACCAGCTCATCTGTGAAGCATGGTGGACGTAGTGTTTGGCATGGCTTGTATAGCTGCCCATGGTTCTGGTTCCCTTGTATTTTATTGATGATTTGACAATCTGACAAAAGCAGCAGGATGAATTCTGAAGTGTTTAAGGCTATATTATCTGCTCAGATCCAATCAAATGCTGCAAAACACATTGGATGGTGCTTCACAATGCAGATTTTCAATGAAGGGCAATGTTCTACAATGGCAAAGTCAATTATCTAAATCCAAATGAGCATACATTTCTCTTGCTGAAAGCAAAATGCTCCATAAACAAGCAGGAACTGAAGACTGTTGTGGAAAATGCCTGGCAGAGCATCACCAGGAAAGAAACCTAGCATCTGGTGAAATGGCTTCCAGACTTCAGACAGTCATTGGATTTGCAACCAAGTATTAAAATTTACAATTTATTTAATGAATAGTTTAGTTTGTACAATTACATTTGAGTCCCTAAAATTAGGGGGCTATATATAAAAATGGTTTTAATTAACTTTGATAAATACCTTATTAAAGTCTACGCTTAAAGCACATCTTCAATGTTACCTTTCAAATCCATCCGTGGTGGCATACAGAGCCAAAATTATGACAATTGTAATTGTCCAAATATTTTCTAACCTGACTGTATGTGATCACTTCTTAGAAAATGCTATAGATGGCAACATATTATTTCTGGAGGTGTATTTTAACATATTCTAATACAATTTTATGTTGCTAAAATGCTGTCAGTTCCACTTTAAACAAAGTAAATTAAATTAAAAACCATGTGTAATTACTGGGCAAGTTTGAGGCTGATGACATGGCAGACACTGCATTGCATTGGCCAGCAGTTGCGTGGTCATGGACTGCAGGCTGGCATCATATTGCTACATCATGATGCAGTTATGTTAAACATCTTTCAGGGGTTGTGAGATTTGGGAAGCATCTGTAAATCTTGAAATATGTCCACTGCATACAACTTCCCAGCAGATTGACATGGAGGCTTCTGCCTGTTTTCATATGGTCTTCATTACAGAAAGCATGAGAAGGACACTTTGGTGGTGTATGTTGGGACAGTTTCTGGAGAGAAATTACACATACATGTCTTAATCTGTATATAAGCTACCAAATAATACACTTTGATACAAAATGTATGGTTACTACTTTGCATAAGCTATGGTTGGTTGAGTGTCTTTCTGATTGCCAACTCATCTAACAGTGAATAACTCTACAATTAAGAAAAGCCATGCCCAAGAAAAATCAAATTTCCATACCTCTTTCCTTCAGAGTGCCAATGTATGTCCGCATAAATTCTTTCTCATGGTCTTGCATTGTTTCCAAAATCTCCATATCGCCACAGTCTATCATATCAACCATGTTGTCATAAAGCTTAATGAATCTATAAGAAAAAAATGCCACATATTTCCCATTATAGTGCATTATTATTTGAGGTGATTTAAATATCTGTCAGTAAACTTGCTTTCAGTCATTTGTTATGCTCCGAACTTCTGGATGAGTGGGTGAGTGTTAGCCCTTTTTTGATTTACCTTGACTGTTATCAGATCTTTAACCAAAACCTAATATTTCAGCTTTAATTAACACGTAGATGTATATACTTATTTTGTTTATTTAACTAGTAATTTAACCACACCCCAATATCTCTGTGTGAGAAGGTAATTTACCATACAGTTTACAATGTCTATTCAAATCTGGTCCTTGGGTCCAACACATTTCTGTTTTTTGTTCTCTGTTTTTAAGGGACTAATTAATATCTGGGACAGAAGTTGATAGCAATAAACTATTAGGTAAAAGCAAAAACCAGTACAGTTTCAGCCCTGCAGGGTCGTTTGAAGTTGAGTAGCCCTGGTTAGTTGTACCACATTTTTCTCTTACACTTGTAGATCAGTTTCTGGCCCAGTCTTCCATGCAGAACTTTTTTTAAATAGCAGGAACTTCACGTCCTTCTAAAGTGTTCTACACTGACTTGTGGCTAAGGTGGCATCATATGACAGTGCCACATTCAAAGTGACTAAGCTCTTCAGTATGACCCATTGTACTGCCACTGTTTGTATATGGAGATTTCATGCTTTTGGGCATATAGTGTATCTCTGCTTTTTTCATTTTTTATTTAAATAAATTTGCTATGATTTCAAACACACTTCTTTCACATTGTCATTATGGGGTATTGTTTTTTTTTAATACTGAATTATATAGTTTAATCCATTTCGGAATAAGGGTGTAAACATAACAAAATGTGGGAAAAGTGAAGCGCTGTGAATGCTTTCCGGATTTTGTGAAAATGTCTGATCTTTGCACTTTCATGCTTTATCTTTTCTAGGTTGCCATTGCAAAGGAAAATCAGTTCTCAATCAGCTTACCTGGTTAAATACCATTTAAATTAAAAAATTATAATTTGATACAAATTGGATAATACTCCACAGCACATACAATTTCAAGCTGTCAAGCTTACTTTATGGCAGGATTTTCTTGTAGCAATGAAGGCCAGAACTTCAGTGTGTCCCCACTGACAACCACCATCCTAAGTGTAGTGATATTTTCCAAACACGTTGGCAAATACTCCATGCTGTTCTTATGGACAAAAAAGGACTCCAAATACTCCAACCTAGAAGAAATGATATTGGGAATAATTCAAGAAGTGGTGACCAACCATCCTCAACCAACACCTTACGTTATTAACATCCTTGTGAGTTATAGAATATGGTATATCACATTGGGTTCAAACACTGCTGCAGCCCTCAGGTAGAACAGTAGCCAATATACACTGAACAAAAAATAATCGCAACACTTTTGTTTTTGCCCCCATTTACCATGAGCTGAACTCAAATATCTAAGACTTTTTCTATGTACACAAAAGGCCTATTTCTGTGTTAATGAGCCCTTCTCCTTTGCAAAGATAATCCATCCACCTCACAAATGTGGCATATCAAGAGGATAATTAGACAGCATGATTTTTGCACAGGTTTGCCTTAGGCTGGCCACAATAAAAGGCCACTCTAAAATGTGCATTTTCATCACACAGCACAATGCCACAGATGTCGCAAGTTTTGAGGGAGCGAAACTGACTCCCATGCACAAGCCACAACAGGTGGATTCAGCACCATGGCCAGCTCTGCAGCCTACTGAATTGTTTGTGACACCTGTGCAATAACCATGCTGTCTAATCAGTGTCTTGATATGCCACACCTGTGTGGTGGATGGATTATCTTGCCAAAGCAGAAGTGCTCACACAGATTTGTGAACAATATTTGAGAGAAATAGGCCTTTTGTGTACATAGACAATGTCTTAGATCTTTGAGTTCAGCTCATAAATGAGGGCAAAACAAAAGTGTTGCGTTTATATTTTTGTTCAGTGTATATGCATATGTATCAATGAGGTTTTGGACCATTCCTCTATGCAGAGCCTTTCAAGATCCTTCACATTCTTTGGTTTGTGCTTATTAACTGCCCTGTTCAACTCAGCCTACAGGTTTTCAATTGGATTGAGGTCCGGTGACTGAGATGGCCATGGCAGAACACTGATTTTGAACACAGTTCTTGAGGTATGTTTTGGGTGAGTCCGGGAGAAACAGAACATACAACATGGAGTTGGTGGACAGGAGTCACTGACTGAGCCAGTTCAGGAGGGAGAGACTGTCACAGCAACCCCCCCCTTCAAAGGAGTGGCTCCAGCTGCGAAAGGTCCCCACATTAGGCGTGCAGCCCCGACACCATCAACATGAGCAGAGAAGAGAGGCTGTGCCAGAGGAACCCGACATGTGGGCTGATCTGCTGACCCCGGCAGAGTGGGCGGAGCAGCAGAGACCATTAGAGGGTGTGGTGAGGCTGGTACCGGCTAAAGGGACTGTCCTGCAGGCATTAGATTAGATGCAGAGCCCCAGTTTTCAACGTAGGAGGCGGAGCTGCACATGGTCCTTGCTGTTGTTTAGCTACAGTATATATGCCTTATAGTGAGCAACACATGCTGAATAGTTATGCAGTCCTTGCTTAGTGTACTCTACCTCTCTGTGCTATGTCAAAACAACACAATAACTCCTACAAAATATACTATGGTATATTTATTGTCTTTAATTTCTTCCAACAGAATTGCTACTATTGTTCCACACATACAGTGGCTTGCGAAAGTATTCGGGCCCCTTGAACTTTTCGACCTTTTGCCACATTTCAGGCTTCAAACATAAAAATATGAAACTGTAATTTTTTGTGAAGAATCAACAACAAGTGGGACACATTAATGAAGTGGAACGAAATTTATTGGATATTTCAAACTTTTCTAACAAATAAAAAACTGAAAAATTGGGCATGCAAAATTATTCAGCCCCTTAAGTTAATACTGTGTAGCGCCACCTTTTGCTGCGATTAGAGCTGTAAGTCGCTTGGGGTATGTCTCTATCAGTTTTGCACATCATCCAGAATGGTCCTGTATTTGGCTCCATCCATCTTCCCATCAATTTTAGCCATCTTCCCTGTCCCTGCTGAAGAAAAGCAGGCCCAAACCATGATGCTGCCACCGCCATGTTTGACAGTGGGGATGGTGTGTTCAGGGTCATGAGTTGTGTTGCTTTTATGCCAAACATAACATTTTGCATTGTTGCCAAAAAGTTTGATTTTGGTTTCATCTGACCAGATCACCTTTTCCACATGTTTGGTGTGTCTCCCAGGTGGCTTGTGGCAAACCTTAAATGACACTTTTTATGGATATCTTTCAGAAATTGCTTTCTTCTTGCCACTCTTCCATAAAGGCCAGATTTGTCCAGTATACAACTGATTGTTGTCCTATGGACAGACTCGCCCACCTCAGCTGTAGATCTCTGCAGTTCATCCAGAGGGATCATGGGCCTCTTGGCTGCATCTCTGATCAGTCTTCTCCTTGTATGAGCTGAAAGTTTAGAGGGACGGTCGGGTCTTGGTAGGTTTGCAGTGGTCTGATACTCCTTCCATTTCAATTCTATCGCTTGCACAGTGCTCCTTGGGATGTTTAAAGCTTGGGAAATCTTTCTGTATCCAAATCCGGCTTTTAACTTCTCCCCCACAGTATCTCGGATCTGTCTGGTGTGTTCCTTGTTCTTCATGATGCTCTCCGTGCTTTCAACGGACCTCTGAGACTATCACAGAGCAGGTGCATTTATACAGAGACTTGATTACACACAGGTGGATTTTATTTATCATCATTAGTCATTTAGGTCAACATTGGATCATTCCGAGATCCTCACTGAACTTCTGGAGAGAGTTTGCTGCACTGAAAATAATGGGGCCAAATAATTTTGCTTGCCCTATTTGTCAGTTTTTATTTGTTAAAAAGATTTGAAATATCCAATAAATTTCGTTCCACTTCATGATTGTGTCCCACTTGTTGTTGATTCTTCACAAAAATTACAGTTTCATATCTTTATGTTTGAAGCCTGAAATGTGGCAAAAGGTCGAAAAGTTCAAGGGGGCCGAATACTTTCACAAGGCACTGTACCTGACTTTCCCTGAGTGTAAATACAGATACCTTTTCAGCTGCTTTATTCCTTTTTTATTGAGTGTGGTGTTAGCTGGTTACAAACTTACTTTTAACATTGAGGATTGTTTGCTGTGTCAGAACAATAACCAAATGTTTATCCGTTACAACACTAAGGCCATGTTTTACATACCTGTCCATATCCTCAGGCAAATCAATCAACATGTTGATACTCAGATCCAACAATTTTAGGCTTGTCATGCGTAGAGTACAGATTGGAATGCTGGTGAAGTTGTTTTCTGATAAATCCAGCTGTGTGACTTTCTTGAGATTGCTTAGCTGATAAAAACAAAGAATTAGGTATGGCCTAGTTATCACAGATGCTAAATTTAGATTTTCTTGTATACTTTTGTTTGTAATTATTGCTTATTAAAGACAAATTAATATTTTACGACATGATGTTTGATGGTCCATCACTTTGAAGGTAGGTTATGGGTGAAGAGCAATGCAGATCAATGTTTCTTTAAAGAACCATTTGAAACATCAGCTAACTTTAGTACTTGCTATTTAAACAGGCATTAAAGTAACAGGCATTTGAGTGTGTTATTATTTTTCTAACCAAATATTAAGTAACATCAAACCAAATGTAATGACACAAGTAGCAAGGTTGTCAGTCAGTGCTTCAAAAGATGGCTGCAACATAACGGTCCAGAGTTCAAATGCTGTCAGCTGAATATCAATAGGATTCCACAAAGCATGGTGCAGATTGGCAATTTGATGTCAAATTGGAAATATTCTTTGCCAGGGTTTGGTGGTTTAAGCTCTGGACTCTGGAACACGCATGGCCCCTGGCGATGGTGGTTGGAGCTTTGACTAGGCCGACTGTCTGTGCCGTAACCTTCTGTTTTCCTCTGAATGTCTGTCTCATGAGCCTCTCCTTACCTACTGCCATGTCAGCAAAATAAAGACTCCCTAAAAAAATAAATAACATTGGAAAAACTTGAACAGGGCTGCCTTGTCATGTTTCAGAAACTTGTATTTTAGTATAAGGCTGCAGCACTTAGAACCACTCTCGTGGTTATTGGCCGAAAATGTCAGTATCAAATGAATGAGAACAACACAGAACACATCTTGACCTTAGATCTAGAACCTACTAAAAACACTAGGTTGTTGCTGTGATAGGCCAAGGCCATACAAATTGGACATCATAAAATATGTATATATATCTTACATTTCCTGATTACCATTACGTTTGAGCTACTGTAGCTAAAGTTATTGAAAGTTTGTAATGGTTGTTTAACGAAACTGGATCATTTATTAGTTTCACCTAGCCCACATACTTCTTTCAGGATGAGGAACCATTTAACATTCAGCTGAAAGATAGTGAAATTAACCTAAATATGTTTTCTTGTTTCCACAGTCACCAGGGGCATCATTTATAAAACTTTGCGGTGGATTTGCATCAGAAGTGGCGTACGGACGAAATATAGGACGTAGAAAATATTGTTGGCGAGGTGGAAAAGAGGAGGAAAATGTTGTTTGAAGGGCAAAGTGTGCCTATTACCAATGCCGAAAAGGCGTTGGAGTGGCAAAATGTTATAGATGGTGTAAGAAAGTCGGACCGTGGCCCAAATAAAAAGTGGTCAGATATCAGTTGATGTCAAAGCGTCTGGCGCTTCATCGCGAAAGTGTGTCTGCCACGGGTGGGGGAAAATTGGTTACATTACAGAAACATGTCTGCATCATAAATTATCGCTCAAGCGATAGTTTAGTTTTTATAAAGAAGAATGTACATGTTAAATTATGTCTTACAGTGAAATGAATGGGAGAGTGACGAGGGTCCCTAATTTAGTGTTTCTTGGCCATACAGCATAAAGTGCCTAGGGATTTGAGACTATATTTGGATAGAGTACAACCTACTGAACAGTTATCCATAGTTGATGTTTAGGCTCAAGCGATAGTTTAGTTTTTATAAAGCAGAATGTACATGTTAAATTATGTCTTACAGGGAAATGAATGGGAGAGTGACAAGGGTCCCTAATTTAGTGTTTCTTGGCCATACAGCATAAAGTGCCTGGGGATTTGAGACTATATTTGGATAGAGTACATCCTACTGAACAGTTATCCATAGTTGATGTTTAGGCTCAAGCGATAGTTTAGTTTTTATAAAGAATAATGTACATGTTAAATTATGTCTTACAGTGAAATGAATGGGAGAGTGAAGAGGGTCCCTAATTTAGTGTTTCTTGGCCATACAGCATCAAGTGCCTGGGGATTTGAGACTATATTTGGATAGAGTACATCCTACTGAACAGTTACCAATATTCCATGTTTAGGCTCAAGCGATAGTTAAGTTTTTATAAAGCAGAATGTACATGTTAAATTATGTCTTACAGTGAAATGAATGGGAGAGTGACGAGGGTCCCTGATTTAAGGTTTCTTGGCCATACAGCATCAAGTGCCTAGGGATTTGAGACTATATTTGGATAGAATACATCCTACTGAACAGTTATCCATAGTCCATGTTTTGGCTCAAGCGATAGTTTAGTTTTTATGAGACAATATATTTAATACAATTTAGTGTACAGCATATCTTTTATAATTGTTATTAAAAACAAATTAAGTTTTTTTCCCCCTCAAACTATTTTAATAGTTCTTTAAACACATTATAAAATTTGATTTTATTATAATTCACTAGCTTAAAAATGAATTTACTATCATTATTTCATGCATTGGAATGAGCGCTATTATTTTGAAAAACAAAATCCGCGTTAGTGTCGCTAGCATAATATAGTGTCGCTGAAAGAACGGTAATGCTTTTTATGACCATGCAGATGATTGTATCTGATCAGCTACAGATGTCGGTATTCATGTAATTATAAATGGGATTATGCGCAAATGGAATTAATTTCAGCTTTCAAAATGGTTAAAACATCGGTCACGATGAAACAATTGATGGTTGGAAATGAAACGGACTCACGGCATATAGCCTACATGAACACCATGATTCCGTAGTTGATGACATTTATGAACACAACTTTCCCCAGTTGGTCAATGAAGACATCTATTTAATCTAATGTATGTCTGCTCCGCCAGACGGACGCACCGACAAGGATATGTTTAAAACATTATTTTGTTTACCGTATTATTTCTGAATACATAACATGGCAATATAATTACAGAACATGTTTGAGTGTTCTTTTGGCAAATATGTCTTCGTTAACATTTAAGTTGGCTACAATCTTGTTTTATTTAATTTGTATTCCAACACAGGCTGTTGATTGTAAGAAGGGCTTTGTGAAATGTTCATATTATTAATGAGAGACAGTATTTCGATTTCGTTTAGCTACACAACGGTCTGCAGTTTCAGACAGCTTCCCGTGTTTCACACATCTGCCGGCGGTGTCGCCATTTCTCATTTCACCCATTTTTGTGCGTACGCATGGGTCAGAGTTGTCGTGAAGGACCGCACATTTTCCCGTCAAGTTTGTTTTTTAAAAATCCCAATTATTGCGTAGAAAGCGGCGTACGTCTTCTTTTGTGCGTACAGCACGTTTATAAATGAGGGCCTCATTTATAAACATGGCGTATGCACAAAAGAAGACGTACGCAGCTCTCTACGCAATAGTTGTGATTTATAAAAAGCAAACTTGACAGGAAAATGTGCGGTCCTTCACGACAACGATGAAGCGCTAGACGCTTTTTGGCATCGACTTTAATGTCTGACCACTTCTTTTTATTTCGCCTATGGTCCAACTCTCAGGCTGCATTCACAGTGTCTGCAATCTTTTGCCACTTCAACGCTTTTTTTCTAATTAGTAATGGCCACATTGTGCCCTCCAAACAACATTTTCCCCCTCTTTTACACCTCGCCAACAATAATTTCTACTTCACATTTGGTAAAGTTTCTTTTTTTGCTTTTCCTCTCTGTTTGCCATGATTTCTCAATCAATGAGTATTAATTTCGGGGCGTTTCACTGACTATTTATGGGCAATTATGGGCGTGACATGCAGCCGCAAAGCTGCACCACATTTAGAGTTGATTGTGATTTATAAAGGGAAAATGGCGTAGGACGTGCGTGCGCCAGTGGCATAGGCACGGGTGTGCCAGGGTGTGCTTGTGCCACCCAAAGAGGCAGCTGGCACACCCAGAAATCAGATGCATAATGCACTTTTTGTTATAGCCTTGGCAAATGTTTTTTTAAAACCTAGTATATTATGGTCTAATTGTAATATGTGTTCATTTTAAATAAATTCTTATTTTTTTCATTAAAAAAACACATTTAGATCCACGTAGGCCTACACATTTAAGTGTATGCGCAAAAATAGCCGCCAACGTGACCCCAGCGAATGTCACGGGAGCCTAGCAGACTGAAACGGGCGTAATAGGCCAACACATTCAGCAGCTAATCTTGATCTGTATGTGCCAGTGCAGTGCGATACATCGAAGTTGTGCGCTAACAGGTACAGACTTTATGCATAGTGTTGCGTTTGTTTGTGAAAGGTATTTTATTGTATGGTCTGTTTGATACAGATACGGACCAATATCAATGTATCCCCCTTCACTGTAGAGACCATTGAGTACATTTACTAATTACTCCTACAGAACTTCTTAAACAACCAAGTATGTATTGTAACATTGATTCATTTACACACCCTGTACATTATTTATTTGCTCTCATGACCGTTTAAAACTGTTATACACAAAAATTGTTATACACGATCAGCATTAAACAACACATTGGAACACACAATTGTAATTATATTCAGTGATATCGAGCCTGAGGCATTTATAAATACACAGGTGGCATTTTTTTCCCAGCTTTCCTTCCTGCTTTATGCCTGGTTTATATTTTTATGCTTTTCAACTTTCTCGTAAAATTTTCTATTAAGTTATCATTTACTACAGTAACGAAATATGCAGCTCTCATAGACTTGTCCGTGTCTGCGATTGGTCCTATGGTGCACACACTGCACCTTTGCTTTAAACGCACTTGTCACTAGATTGGGAAATCCTTGCTTGATTTAATGAATTGATAACCACCGTCGTGACATCGTATCTTGATCGCAATTGTTAGGTTTAGTGAAGCCAAATAATGAAAGGAAATTTAGGGCATGTTGAACATAGCTTCGTGTTATAGGCCTCTGATTTGTAGAGATGTTGAGATTTGTTTTTTAGATGCACACCCAAATATTCTTTTCTGGCAACGCTACTGGCGTGCGCACGGTTTTATAAATCTGAATATTTCTTTGCGTACGCACGTCCTATATTTCGTCCGTACACCACTTCTGACGCAAATCCACCGCAAAGTTTTATAAATGAGTACCCTGGATACCATGATATGACAACACACAAGCCATATCACACAAATAGCTCTTACCTCAAAAGGCAATTCTTCAAGGTAATTTCCAGATAGCTCCAATTTCTCCAGCTTCTCACATTTACCGAGTTCTGGAGGAATACTGGACAGCCTATTGTAATTCAAAATCAGCACCCTCAACTTTTTTACATTACCTGACAAGAAAAGCAACAGCAAAGGAAACAAAAGCTAAGTTATTCCGAAATGAAATCCCATTTCACTTTAATTTCAGTTTAATTTAAAATGTGGTTTAATTAGATGTAACAAAATATACAGTATATGTCTGTTTGAAAATGTTTGGGCAGCCGTGACATATTACGTTCTGTTGATTTTCAAAGTGAAGAGAAGTTAACAAAAAATGAAAACTTGAGATGCATAGTTAAGACTACAATGCCTAGTTAAGACTACAAGAAATGTATAGTAGATGTGGAAATAATATAGTATTTAGAAATGTTACTATAGATGATATATGTCATATAGAATGCAGTTTCTGACAATGGATCCGAAAACAAGCAGTTGTACATTTCGGCCACTTTTGGATCAGTTTGCAGTTGAAATAACCAGTTGAAATAACCAGTTGAAATAACCAGTTGAAATAACCAGTTGAAGTTTGTCCCCTAGAATGTAGCTGCCAGAGCGTTAAGCCATCGGTCGACTTAATGGAACAGACTGAGCAATATTCTTTGAGCCAATATTTTAAATGTTATGTCACCTTCATCCAATTCTATACACAATCAAATCCAATGTAGGTAACACTAACCAGCTCCTCACTTGTGCTAGTGCTACACCTTCTGGGTCTGGCTGTTTTTTCCAGTTGAATTTCGTGATAATTTCCTAAACACCATGGTCCATGTAAGGATCAAACTCTGATAATCTGACAAATAGATGTAATCATCATCTTGGCCGGAGATGGTTGAAAGCAAAAATTGAGAGCTGTTCCACTTTGCCACATACATTTTCTGTCTCTGGAGCCATTTTTGGGTAGTTTGCAAAAACACCACCAATGCAAGCCACTGCATTGTGGCCACTAACCATAGCAGTAGCTTGATTCTCCCGAAGACTTCCTTTGCCGTATTACTTCCTCACCATATTCCGTCTCAAATGTGTATGGTTGGATACAGGGGCGGAGTGGAACAGATTTTCAGCCGGGGAGTTTCATGGTGCACCAGACCATTTTATAATGGGGGTAAATTGTAACTGCAAATAGTCTACCCACTTTCAATGTGTAATTTCCTACTGTACATGTTTCATTAATTTATTTAGAGAGAGACAACTGAGGACCACTTATAGAACTGTATACAAAATGACACAACACTTACTCATTGCCAAAGCCAACCCTAAAGCCCGATACACACCAGATCAGGCAAAAAATCCCCATACGGCATCGTAATGCAGACACACATGTACACTGCAATCAACATCGTAATCAATCTTCCTCATCTACGAGATGGTGGGTAGTGGTGATGGGGAACACCAGAAATATAATATTCATCAAAGAACAAGAGTACAACCAAATCTGTAGATTATCTCATGACTTAAAAGGCAATACATACAGCATAAATAAACTTTTGATTTTCAATTTTGGGAGGAAGTTGCAAAAATATGCAAGTTGGTAGCTGGAGAGCCCATTTTTACTAATTAGAGTGTTAAAAAGCTTAGGAGTATTTGGACCAATAATAGGGGTAACATTTAAAGGCTAAATCGATAAAGGAAGAGTTGAAGTTGGCCAGCTCTTTAAATCTTTCACCCATCTGTGATGAGATAGGAACTGCGAGTGACAGCACTAATATACGTCAACACAACACACTCAAAGATACTAAAGTAAATTATCCAATAACACTAATTAAACAGAAAGTGGGGAGGAGAAATGCAGCAAAAAAATATGTCACAGTTTAAATGTTTTGTTAAATCACAAAATAAGAGCAAATAATGTGATTACTGTGCAAATTGGTATCACTTTGATTATATAGGTGTATCTCCAGACAAGCAAAAGGAAGTTTAATCAAATACTTATGCATGTAATGAAAGCTCATGTTCCTTCCAAGTAAATGCAAGAAATAGTTTATTTATTTATTGTGCTAATCCAATAGATCACAAGACTTGTGACAGACAGGTAAAAGACCAAATGGTGCAAATAGTAAATTGTGAAAAGGAAGATTTTTCTGATTGTCAAGAGAAAATAACCATCCATCTTAAACTTCTGGAGTTCCCACATAGATACAAATATGTCAGGGTGTAGCTTAACTAATAAGGAACATGTACACAGTGAAACTGATACTAATAGTGTAATGGAACAGATCGTAACCCAACAAGTAGATGTACAACAATTGACAAGCACTGAAATATTAGATTGTAATGTTTCTGTGAATGAAAATGTTAAGCAACCAGGAACCCAAATAAGCAAGTGTCATTTGTCAAAAGAAGCAACATTTGATGAATTTATGCATGAAACCCTAAGTGAGTTAGTGTATACACTGACCCCCAGTGAATGTAGAAAGGTACATTCACAAAGAGGTAAAATATATTTTAAAGGATATAATAAGCCCTGGGAGGGCTTATTTGCAGA
>JACXGM010008327.1:17324-29221 GCA_016801145.1 Umbra pygmaea
TAAATAATCCCTATTTAAAACTGAATGGTTACTGTAAACATTCATTGTGCACTTAAATTCACTATTGATTTGAAATCATTGGAGTCTTTGAACTTCACTGTGACATAATAGAGCTCAACAGTCCCGCCCCTCGTCCGAGAGAGCTTGGGTTCCGGAAGTAAATTTCCCATTCTCCCGTTGACTTCTGGAAAAATCTGTACATAAAGAGTTTTAGACCATGCCTTAGGCTAACCAGCTACGACGTGATTCATAAGCATATAAAATATAAGTTTGAGGTAAAAAATGAACCGCAAATCACAAAACAGTCAAAGGTAAATAACTGTGTACATATTTTTTAATTCGAGTAAAGGAACTACTCATCCCATAAAACATTGCGAGTGTTATCTTTCCAATCTACATTACTTTAAATTACCTAACTTTAGCTAATTTCACTTACACAATGTCATCCTTGACATATGATGTAAACTACAGCTCAGTAAACGTACTTACAGTTCTCTAACTATCCATAATGTTTGCTATGACACAGGTGTACGCAGTGCTTAATTTGAGGCGGATCCTGCCGGAACAAGATCCGGGACCTCCCAGAATTTGTGATTTTTGTTCCGGGACTTATTTTGGCCAGATCCGCTAACTCTCATGAATGATTTCTCTAATTTCATCACTTTTTGCTGTCGATACCGTAAACATTCTGTAATAAAGGGATAAGAGTTCTATCAAGTCACCTATTCTTCTTCAATAATATGTTGCGTACTGATAAATTGCTGTCATGTACGGTAAATGTGCCGATTCTTCGCATTTATGAGCAGACTAGCTGAAACCAGTGTTAACATGTCTGTGAAGTGTGAACATCCTGCAGAAGCACTATTTCAGTATGAAAAAGCAAACACAAAAATTGTCACTAATGAAGAAATAAAAGTTAAGAAATTAAGGATAAATGAAGTCCATGAAATATGCATTTAATTAAAGAAACAAGTATTGAAACCCTTAATTTGGAGGACAAAGTGGAATTAAAGCACCTTGGTGCCTCCAGCCACGTGATTGATTTCTTAACTGCTGGTTTAATGTGGAGTGGTTTTTAAACGTTAACATACAAAAGAAGGTATGCTACTCTTCTGTTTACTATGTCCGTTATTTGGTGAAGATGATGCATGGTCAGGGTCATTCTCTCGCAATGACGTGACAGCCGCGACTAATCCCATTGGCCATTCTGTAAAGAAAGCATATTCAGCAGCTCCTTGCTCATTACCAAAGCCATCGAAAAGTTTGCCCAGATGAAGAACGGACTAAAACCATATTTTATTATCCTGCCTTTGTGGTGCTGGTCTGTGCATTGGCCAAGTTGTTGTGGTGGATAAATGGTGACAAGTGTCAGTTTGTCCATGCTTATCTATTTAGGTTGTCATAATGCTGTTGTAATAGCTAGATCTGTAGCCCTAAAAAGTTGTCAGTGCTTCGTTGTGGCCTTGAGTGTCATTGAGCTCATTCCTGTATGACCTGTAGCCTATGTGTAGCACTGGGTGTTTGAAAAGGTGGAAAGATAGCTCTTTTATTTTAGCCCCGTTCATTATTTTTTTATCCACTGGATGTAATGTCTCAAAAACACAATATTATTTATTTGTCATTTACCGGGATTTTTTGTAATGAAGTTTGCCTGTGATGTGTTTTCTTAATTTTCTGCAAGGCACAACATTGTCAGCGGAGCGCGCTATATGCATTACTAGGGAAACGGTAGCTAACCGAAGTAGAGAAGCCGGCAGTAAGCGAGTGTGTGGCCTATGTACGGCATCTAGAGCGCTTATGAACAATTACATTTCAGTTTCAAACAGGTAAATCAACCATTGAGAAAACCTTGATAATAGCTATAAGTGTTGCTCTTGGATATAAAACCTTAATTTATAATTAATAGTCAAAACAATGAATTTGATAGTGAGAAATTGGTTTGACCATTTTCTGTAGGATGTTGGGAGGGCGATAATCATATGCTAGTTAACCTATAGGGTAATCCGGTATTATTATAGGCTATGTATGGTAAAGTCATGAATGAATCGCTATGTTTTAATTGATGCTCTTGATATGGAATTCTGTTAAAATAGATTATGTTAGTTAATGTAGCCTAAGTGAATTTCATAGAAGTTTAGAGATGTAAAGGGTGTTATAGAACGTTAGTCACTTGTCAATCGCATTGAAAGGTTCTTTATTATTCGCAAGTCATGAATGAACGGTTATTATATGTTTTATTTGATGCTCTTGATATGGAATTCTGTTAAAACAGATTATACAAGTTAATGTAAGTTAATAATGTAGCATAATGGGTGTTATAGAATGTTGTAGAATGTTATTATAGTAGCTTGTCAATCACATTGAAAAGTTAATTACTATTCGTTGATTGGAAATTGTGTAGAATTATGAAACAGTGTGTAAATTATAGACTAGGGAAATGGTAGCTAATGGCAGTAGAGGAGAAGCCGGCAGTACGCGAGTGAGTGTGGCCTATATGTAGCTATAGCGCTTTTGAACAATTCTATTTAATTTTCCAACAGAAATTAAATGCGTTACTCCCGAGTCTATAATCATTATTGGACTTATAACATAGGCCCAATATTTATGAGCTTGGTTGTGTGGGTTTACATATTGCATTCCTAATTTAGATTTGTGACAGTGGTGATGTTATATGTGTGAGAGAGAGTGCGTTTACACACGTTTACTGTACATTAATGTAGGTAATCCGGTCTGTAGTTAAACGTGTTTTGTGAAGCCATGCTGTTTGTTGACGTGTTAAAAACATATCAGTAGCAAGAGAGTATCTTAGTATTACTGGTGTCTTTGGAAATGATCCGTGCCTCACCAATTTTTTACTTATAAAAATGCCACTGTATACAGTGTTGTGTTCCCATAGTTGAGTTTTGTTAATGGGTCTAGTTTATTTTGCGGGTAAAGGGCTGGTGACGATTTTTAGGCTGCGAATAGCGGTGTAGAATTTTCCTGTGAAAAGGCAATCCTCTTTCATAAACGCGCTTATAAAAGCCATAAATCCTATTTCATTACATTTGAAAAATATGAAATTAGCGATTCATAAGGAAATGTTTTTTTACACAATGTAGTGTTTTGTTACACAAAAAGGAATGCCTAAAATTCATGACCGTTATCAAAGATTGCCGCAATTACTGTTGAAATGGGAAAGTAAGAAATAAAATTATTAAAATCATTATACCCATTACTATTTTCATGTAGCTAATGATGGCATAAGTGCATAGAATAGTTTTGTTTATGTAGAATCCTCAAGGAATTGTGTCAATTCAAGTACAATTAACAAACAAACATTGATTGTTGAATTTCTTTGTTTGAGCTTTGTACCGATGTATAGATATTTTTTTCTTACAATATAGACCCCTATGGTGTGCTACGGAGTGGGAAGTTTGTAGATGGGTACACCATCATACAGTGATGGACTAACACAGTGTGGCTGTAATGGTAAAGGGTGTGAGTGAGCTTCTGCATTGTTTCCCTCTTTTTTTCTATTTGTTCCGTTACCTCTGACCTTGCCGGATCCTTCTCCCTCTCGTGGGCCTATGTGTTCCGGGACCTTCAAATTTACAAATTAAGCACTGGGTGTACGACTCGGGCAGCCTGCCAGAGTTGGAAACACAAAACTTTTTCGCAGGCTCAGTAAACATTTCCATGGTTACCGCGAGTTTGTCTCCATGACATCATGGATTTCCACCAATCATAGGCATCACTGCTGGTTTGGGATTGTGGATAATCCAAGACATCGCAAATAAAAGCCATTTATCTCAAAACAAGTTTGGTGCCCCATGTACTTTTGGCGTCTCCATGAACATATACAATCGCTTAGTCATGTCATAGCTGATTTTAAGTCTACCATCGACGGTTACGATTTTATGGCTTATACTCAAATTGTCAATGAAAATTGAAAATGTATTGTATTCTTACTTCCGGAGTCGGCTGTGGGCGGGACTGTTGAGGTCTATGTGGAGACATTAGACACAGAGCCATTGAGAGAGAGAGTTGCGTCAATGGAGGGTAAAAAAATGCTACAGTCACGTGGTATGGTCACGTGGTTAATGGGTTCTCAACAGTTCCAAGCGGATGATTTTAATACATTGAAGTCTATGGGAGCCGCTGTAAGAACAGCGATGTTTGGTATGATCTATAATATTAAAGCTGTTTAAAGTGCTCTAAATCAATAATTTAGATTGTCTGTAATATTTACAACGTAACATTGCTGCATATTATGGTAAACTTTACATGAAATTAGAAGGTTAAGGTGACTAATGGCAGGTTGCCGCCTATTAGTCATATTGATGCTGCTTTAGCTAGCTATTGTGGTAGTATTTTTATAAGAATTAATGATTTTCATTGGATAGCCATTGTATTTGTATGTATCAATATGTTTGATCACACGAACACACAGACAATCAGTATGGTATACAGTATAATTATCAGTTTACTATAAGAACATCTTGTAATGGAATAGTATCAGAAATGCATCAAGCTGTAATGAAATGTATTTGGAATACCATCAAATGTATTAAATGGTAGGGGCCTGATATTTTTATAAGGTCCTGGAACTGTGCCACTATTGTCTATTAAAGTCAGCCCATATTATTAACATAAGGAGGGCCCAGATGACGTCATAGAATAAGTGATATTGTGAATTTTGGGAAAAGCCCTGCCAAGGGGTTGGCATAAAGTGACATCATGTGTGATATAAAACTGAGTGTAACCCTTAGATATAGAGTCCAGTTGACCCCTGGGAGTTGACTCGACTTAACTGATGTCATTATGCTGATTTGACATTAAAGTGACATCATGTGTGATATAAAACTGAGTGTAACCCTTAGATATAGAGTCCAGTTGACCCTGGGGAGATGACTCGACTTAACTGATGTCATTATGCTGATTTGACATTAAAGTGACATCATGTGTGATAAAAAACTGAGTGTAACCCTTAGATATAGAGTCCAGTTGACCCGGGGAGTTGACTCGACTTAACTGATGTCCGTATGCTGATTTGACATTAAAGTGACATCATGTGTGATATAAAACTGAGTGTAACCCTTAGATATAGAGTCCAGTTGACCCTGGGGAGTTGACTCGACTTAACTGACGTCATTATGCTGATTTGACATTAAAGTCTATTTGGATTCCTAAAACCTCTTGTACAGTTTCTCGGCTTCGCAGTACAGGAGGAAACTTTTGGGCTTCTCCCACCATGACACTATTCACTGTATCATACCTCGAAACATCTCTGGTGTCTTGTTTACTTTTTGTACTTTCACATACATGTCCACAAAGGTAAATATTGATCCATTCAGATTCTCTTCAAGTGCTTCGAATCAAATGACTGACGGCAGTTGAGGGCAATCAAGTGTACAGCAAACATGATGATCAGTGTACTGTCATTTATTATAAAAGAAGTTACTTGACAGCAATGCAAATATCATCGATATAGGTTCAGTAAATCGCTGTTCTTCATTAAGTATACCTTTATTGTACTATGGCACACAGAGGCTTATACATCAATACATTAAATATACAATAAAAGTGCATTAATTTCAGGTGCATCAATGCACAGTAAAAGAGTACATAGTATTAGTCAAATGCACTTACCGTACAGTTCTCGGTGTTAAATCTTCATATACTAAATTTAATGCGATTTGAAACTCAGATGCAGTTTTTCAACTTAATACAGTCTAAGTGAAACCATTAACAGGACTAAAGAACATATGTTACTTTAAACTTTTATTGTGTCAGACAAAATAATGATAAAGATTTGTGTCTGTATTAGTTGGCAGCATTAATCTATGTATTTTTTTGTTTTAAATTTTAGGCATATTCCTGTAAACAAATAGGCAACGGACTTATTAAAACGAACATTTTAATAAAGCACATATTGGTCATATGCTCATGTCTTTCTTGTCGCCAGCTTCTTGTACAATGGTTGGATGTGCAGCATGGGGTTTCATCGCCCACTCAGAGAAGGGGGTCAGGATGTTTGACTTCCCTGCAGAAAGTGAGAGAAGGAAGAAATGGTTAATCAATATGAGCAGAGTACTTGGACAACAGGCCAACAACAAGAAATGAAGCAACGTAGTGATGTGAGGATATTGTATTGAGTAGCAGTTATAAAATACCCTTCATGTAAAACATCAAATATGTTGCAATTAACAACTTCTGTACAAGATATGATCTTATATGGTGTGTTTTTGGGTTATTGTTAACATTACTATTACATCCCATTTCTACAATGTCTACAATAAAATTATACTAACATTGCCTGAAATATAACTCAAACCAAATGTAATAAAAAATTAAATCTTGTTTAAAAGTAATTGACTTCGACAGTAGTACTGTACTGTAATCGTTTTAAAATCCAGAATAGGCTAAAGTGTTAACTGTTGACGTTAGCTAGTTTTCCTCAAACATTTAAATTAGTTGATTTTATAAACTTACGCTCAATAACGTCAGCTAAAATGTGTCTGTAATGCATGTTTAAAAAGTAATTCAGATTTTAAAGTTATTACCTCAGTAAGGAGCTGATGAAAGAATGCTTCTCAACGGCGACACGGGTAGTATCTCAGTTTGTTTGGAAATGTTGAGGGTCTCCATGATCCGCCATTGCTGTAAAAAAACTGACTGATGAAGTGAACGGAGTTGACGCAACTCTCTCTCAATGGCTCTGATTAGACATTGTAGAGACATTTTGGCCTGACCAATAAGAGCCCCAGAAAGAGAGGAACTTGTGTTGTCATTACAAAATATAGCAGCACATCAGGTTTAAATGGATCAGTTAGCCAGAGTTGACATCAGGTCTTTGGCAGCAAATAATAGAAGTGACATGGGAAAATAGTCTACTGTAATGAGAAAAATTCAATGGGAACAACATACTAAGAACTTATTGGATTCTGATGAATAGTGTCATTGCAGAAGCTAAGAGAAACATTTATAAGTGAGGACATGACAAACTCCAAAATGTAGGGTTTCATTCAGGTTTTGCTAGTTGCCCCACTAAAGATTATTTGCTTTACATAGGGGGAATCCAATAAAATGCAAATTCATTATTTAAAAATCATAATATGTGATTTTCTTAATTTTTGTTTTGGATTCCATCTTTCACAGTTGAAGGGTACCTATGATATTAATTACAGACCTCTACATGCTTTGTAAGTAGGAAAACTTGCAAAATTGGCAGTATATCAAATACTTGTTCTCCACACTGTATATAGTGAAAAGGCCATGTCTTCCAGATCTCCATTCATTGAATGCTTTGTGAAAATACCTGAACAAATATTTGAGTGCATTCATCTTGGCACTGAGAGGAACCTATACTGTTCACAGAATCTTTTAGAGAAACTTTTTAAAAACTTTCTTCCAGTCACTCTATTTGGTCTGACCTTACTGGAGACTTAAAGAGATTTTCATCAACATATTCAAGAGTACTGCCAAGCAATAAAAGCACAGCTATCAGCAAAGTAATCTTCAAAAACACAAAACCTTTGTATTTAGGTGCAAAACAACAATGTGTTGATGAATGTATTGCTAAACTGCATACATTTTGTGTCATACCAAAGAGAAATTGGTCAAAAAATCAATCAAATCAAGAGGAAAAGACAAGACATTGACCCACTACCTGAAGAAAGTTGGAAAAAAAACATCTTTGAAGGTCTTTTCAAATGCCACCCAATGTCAATTCTAAAATGTATTCTCTGAATAAGAAAGTAAAACCACTTTTCTGCCTAAAAAGTGCAGCAAACTCTCTCCAGAAGTTCAGTGAGGATCTCTGAATGATCCAATGTTGACCTAAATGACTAATGATGATAAATAGAATCCACCTGTGTGTAATCAAGTCTCCGTATAAATGCACCTGCTCTGTTATAGTCTCAGAAATCCGTTGAAAGCACAGAGAGCATCATGAAGAAAGAACACACCAGGCAGGTCCGAAATAGTGTTGTGGAGAAGTTTGAAGCCGGATTTGCCCAAGGAGGACTGTGGAAGCGATAATATTGAAATGAAGGAGTATCAGACCACTGCAAATCTACCAAGACCCGGCCGTCCCTCTAAACTTTCAGCTCATACAAGGAGAAGACTGATCAGAGATGTAGCCAAGAGGCTCATGATCCCTCTGGATGAACTGCAGAGATCTACAGCTGAGGTGGGCGAGTCTGTCCATAGGACAACAATCAGTCATATACTGCACAAATCTGGCCTTTATGTAAGAGTGGCAAAAAGAAAGCAATTTCTGAAAGATATCCATAAAAAGTGTTGTTTAAAGTTTGCCACAAGCCACCTGGGAGACACACCAAACATGTGGAAGAAGGTGCTCTGGTCAGATGTAACCAAAATTGAACCTTTTAGCAACAATGCAAGATGTTATGTTTGGCGTAAAAGCAACACAGCTCGTCACCCTGAACACACCATCCCCACTGTCAAACTTGGTGGTGGCAGCATCATGGTTTGGGCCTGCTTCTCTTCAGCAGGGACAGGGAAGATGGCTAAAATTGATGGGAAGATGGATGGAGCCAAATACAGGACCATTCTGGAAGAAAACCTGATCGAGTCTGCAAAAGACCTGAGACTGGGACGGAGATTTGTCTTCCAACAAGACAATGATCTAAAACATAAAACAAAATCTACAATGGAATGGTTCAGAAATAAACATATCCAGGTGTTAGAATGGCCAAGTCAAAGTCCAGACCTGAATCCAATCGAGAATCTGTGGAAAGAACTGAAAACTGTTGTTCACAAACACTCTCCATCCAACCTCACTGAGCTCGAGCTGTTTTGCAAGGAGGAATGGGCAAAAATGTTTGTCTCTCGATGTGCAAAACTGATAGAGACATAACCCAAGCGACTAACAGCTGTAATCGCAGCGAAGGTGGCGCAACAAAGTATTAACTTAAGGGGGCTGAATAATTTTGCACACCCAATTTTTCAGTTTCTTATTTGTTAAAAAGGTTTGAAATATCCAATAAATTTCGTTCCACTTCATGATTGTGTCCCATTTGTTGTTGATTCTTCACAAAAAATTACAGTTTCATATCTTTATGTTTGAAGCCTGAAATGTGGCAAAAGGTCGGAAATTCAAGGAAGCTGAATACTTTCGCAAGGCACTGTATATGATTATAACTTTTCATGTGACAGCACTGAAGAAATTACACTTTGCTAAAATGTAAAGTATTGAGTGTACAGCTTCTATAACAGTGAAAATTTGCTCTCCCCTCAAAATAACTCAACACACGGCCATTAAGGTCTAAACCGCTGGCAACAAAAGTGAGTAGTCCCCTAAGTGAAAATGACCAAATTGGGCCCAATTACCCATATTCCCTCCCCGGTGTCATGTGACTCATTAGTGTTACAAGTTCTCAGGTGTGACTGGGAAGCAGGTGTATTACATTTGGTGTTATTGCTCTCACACTCCCTCATACTGGTCACTGGAAGTTCAACATGGCACCTCATAGCAAAGAACTCTCTGAGGATCAGAAAAAAAGAATTGTTGCTCTACATAAAGATGGCCTAGGCCAGTGGTCCTCAAACCCTTCCATGGAGGGCCTAGTGTATGCTGGTTTTTGGTCTTTCCCTTCAATTAGAGCATAATTAGGACCTAGACTGCCATGTGAGGGGAGATCCTAACCAATTAGTGAGCTACGTACAAGGTAAAAGCGAAAACCTCCATACACTAGGCCCTCCGTGTAAGGGTTTGAGGACCACTGGCCTAGGCTATAAGAAGTCTGCCAAGAACCTAAAACTGAGCTGCAGCACGGTGACCAAGACCAAAGAAGACAGCGGTTTAACAGGACAGGTTTCCACTCCACAGACCTCGCCATGGTTGACCAAAGAAGTTGTGGGCACGTACTCAGCGTGATATCTAGAGGTTTTCTTTGGGAAATAGACAAATGAATGCTTCCAGCATTGCTGCAGAGGTTGAAGGGGTGGGGGGTCAGCCTGTCAGTACTCAGACTAGGGATGGGCATGATTAATTGATGATTGATAATTGATCATTAAGATTTTCTTCAATCGCTTTAATTTGTTATCGATTAAACTAATGCAGGTTGCGTTGCGTATAAGTTTTGAAGCAATGAAATTAATTTCACTGTGTGGCAGCAATTAAACATTTTACTACCAGAAGGCATTATTTTATACTCAGTTACCTGCAAGTTTTCCATTTTGATTTCAAATGTAATCATTAAGAGGAATAAAGTTCCCCTGGCAGAGTATGTGAGCGGAGTGGAGTGGGGTCGGCCCATAAGGCTTTTGCTCAATATCGCTCCAGTAAAGCTCCAGTAGCGCTCACTTCATATGGTCAGGACATGCCCAGCCTAATGAGCCTCTACGTGTGTAGTTTACTTGCCTGGCTAGTGCGCATTGTTAGTCTGTCATCATGGAGTTTGCTAAATGGAGTTTCACTAAAATAAACTAACAAAACATAGTGCAAAATCAAGATACCAAAAAAAATGAATGGGACCAAGCGCAGGAGAGCGATTGAAGTTAGTTATATAGTGGCCACAACTAAAGAGTCTTTATGGAATATGAAAAGACATAGGCTAGGCCTATTTCTCGCAAGCACCCGCGCATATGTGAAAAGAAAGGAACGAGGTGCGTACAGGTATCTACTGTATCTACGGTTAGACTGAGTTACAAAACGAGCAATTAAAACATTTTGATCATCCTCTTTGTATTACATTATAGTCTATTTTTGTTGTATTCCCACATACAGAGTCTTTTTTAAGTTTGTTAACATTTAAATTTATCTTCACAATATATATAAAAAATACATACACATACAGGACATTTGTAAAATGACATTGCACTGTCTTGTATTAACATTTGTACAGGTCGTTCTCAAAGAGGATTTCAGGTCCTTCTCATATGTACAGGTCCTTTTGTACAGGTCCTTCTCAAACCCAAAATTCCTTGTACAGGAATTTTGGGTTTTCATGAGCTGTATGCCAAAATCATCAGTATTAAAACAATAAATGACCTGAAATATTTCAGTTGCTGTGCAATGAATCTAAAATATATGAAAGTTTTATTTTTTTAATTACATTATGGAAAATAATTAACTTTATCACAATATGCTAATTTCTTGAGAAGGACCTGTATAGTACTGTTTTCACAATGTCCATAGTCTTTGTACCTGTTCTGTGTCACTTCAGGGTGGTTTCTCCCCTGTGTGTTTTGTTTTGGTTTTGTTTTCCCGCTCTTTGTATCACATGATCCCCTCACATGGTTTGATTATCCAATCGGTTCAGTTGTTTGTCCTCACCTGCACATCCTCCCCTCATTAGTTGAGTATTTAGTTCTGAGTGTTTGTTAGTTCAGTGTGGTTCATTGTTTTTGTCCAGTTCCTCCTTGTTGTTCAAATAAATATGTTTGCTGAAGACGCGCCTGCCTCCTATTCATTGGAACCGTGACAACCACCTATATAAACTGGAGACAGCGTCTTGGTCCAGGGAGATTTTCGACTGGGAGCTCCCAGCTCCATTTGGAGCTCCCTGTTCCCTGGGCCCTCTGCTCCGTTTACGTCAGGACCCCCTGATTTGTTGACGTCAGGGCTTCCAGACCCCCTGCTGCCCGGGCTCCTGGACCACCTGTTGCCCAGGCTCCCGGACCCCCTGTCGTCCGGACCCCCTGCTTAGCCGCCGCTGACGTCTGGACCCCCTGCTCAGCCGTCGCTGTCGTCCGGACCCCCTGCTCAGCCATCTCTGACGTCCGGACCCCCTGCGTAGCCATCGCTGGGCGTCACAGACCCCCTGTTCAGCCGTCGCTGGATGTCACAGACCCCCTGCCACCAGGGCCCACTGTTTCGCCGGTCCCCGGGCCCTTTGGACTGCCTGTGTTCCCTGCCGCCCGGCCGCCCCCTGTGTTCCCTGCCGCCC
>JACXGM010008328.1:0-12395 GCA_016801145.1 Umbra pygmaea
TGTGTTTCCGCCTTGTCCTTGTCAGTCAATGTTATCGTGATGTATCCTGTACGTGTCCTGTTCCCAGATTCCCAGTGTTCCCTTAGATTTATTACGTTTGCCCCACGTGGCAGTATTCTTTTCTTTATTTAATAAAAGTAATTGCATCATTTGAAACCTTCGCGCTTGTCTCTACGTATATAGGAGGATACGTGACAATTGTCAAAACTTGGTTATTGCAGTTGCTCGACAATACTTTTCTTCTAATAGTTTGAGTTATTTAAAGGACCATGGAAATAGTAAGGGCTATTATTGGTATCTCTTCCTTCACTAATATAGCAGGACTTTATCCCAGTATTTTCCTAAAGCACACTCTATGATGAATCTACACAGCAAAATCACCAGTGTAAAATAAACTCTGAGAGTGTTAAATTAACACTCTGTGTTTATATAGCGCCAATGGGAAGTATATAAACACTGAGAGTGTAGATTTAACACTCTCAGAGTTGATTTAACACTGGTGATTTTGCTGTGAAAACTTTGCCAGAATGATCTATGTGCTTTTTTATCATTTGTGTTAATTCTTTACATTCTTAAAAGTAAAGGCATCAAGAAACAGATTCTTACTGTGCAGTATTGGTGGAGTTCTTTTTTCTTTTCATTTTCTTTCTTTTTTTATCCCCTCCTAATTGGTCTTGTCCAGTTTCCCTCTTACCCTGCATTGGCGGCTGCTCCATAACTCCCTGGACAGATGCGGATGGTGAAGGTTGCTCACATGGTTCATCCAACCACATGTCCAATGGCAAATTCTATTCCAGAACCCATTTTATGTACTAATCAATGGAGTGACTTTGAATTACTCTCTTTACAGACATGAAAAGAAATCGCTCTAAAGTCAAAAACCACCTTTTCTCCTCACAATGTCTTGCCCTCACGATTTATGAAAAATATTCTTGACACCATTGGTCCTGATTTAATAATGATAATAAACAAATGTCTTCTGACAGGGACTGTTCCAGACTGTTTTTAATTAGCCTCAGTATCACCGATCCCAAAAAAGCCTTCGCCTGATCCTGCAGTTTACTCAAATTTTCGACCAATCTACAATCTGCCGTTTTTATCAAAAATTCTATAATTTTTTTTATACAGTTACAAAATTATTTGAATAGTAATGGTAATTCAGATATTTTTCAGTCTAGTTTTAAAACAACGTGATCTCTCAAAAATCTGTGATACTACCACGGATACTTAACTTCAAACTCCGTGGCAGTTTCACGGAATGGCTGAATATTCCGTGGAATAATAACGGATCCTTAACTTCTAAATCCGTGGCAGTTTCACAGAATCGCAGCATGACGTAGCAGAGTGTAAATAGCGTAGATTTTGCAGGTTGGTAGGTTGGGGATGGTGGACGGGCGTATAAACATGCGACTCACATACCAAAGGTTGCAAGTTCGAATTCATGCGTACACTTTGCATATAATCTGTTTTCTATACCAACGCGATGCAGACGTGTTGCAAATGTGCTTTTTTTATCATTTTTTTACTCACTATAACCATGGTTACAAACAATAAATTACGACATAATACAAGTTACATAAAGTTAACAGCAAGGTTTCTAAGTGGTTAAGGTTAGGTTAGGGGTTTGGGAAAGGCTTACATCAAATTAACAGCAAGGTTTCTGAGTGGTTAAGGTTAGGTTAGGGGTTTGGGAAAGGCTTACATCGAGTTAACAGCAAGGTCTAACTGTGCGCCAATCGCAGACTTTTCTGTGAAACTGCCACGGATTTTGATCCGTGTTCATTTCACAGAATTTTCTGCCATTCTGTGGAACTGTGACGGATTCAGATGTTCATACTCCGTGGCAGTTTCACAGATTTCTAAGAGATCAGGCTGTTTTAAAACCCTACACAGCACATGTAGACTGCCCTTCTGAAAGTTTTTAATGACACTTTAATGTCCACTGATAATGGTAATACCATGGCTTTAATGATGTTAGATCTTAGCACTGCCTTTGATTTTGTGGATCACGGTATACTGATGTCTCAATTGGAGCAATGCATCGGTATAAGAGACACTGTACTCTATTGGTTTCGGTCCATCCTGTCCAATAGAAGATTCTCTGTAAATATAGGGAAGCATTCTTCTTCTGTAGCACATGTTATATGTGATGTCCCTCAGGGTTCAACTTTGGCTCCATTATTGTTTTCTCTATACATGCTACTGGTGTGTTCCTTGTTCTTCATGATGCTCTCTGTGCTTTCAACAGAACTCTGAGACTATCACAGAGCAGGTGCATTTATACGGAGACTTGATTACACACAGGTGGATTCTATTTATCACCATTAGTCATTTACGTCAACATTGGATCATTCAGAGATCCTCACTGAACTTCTGGAGAGAGTTTGCTGCACTGAAAGTAAAGGGGCAGAATAATTTTGCTCGCCCAATTTGTCCGTTTTTTATTTGTTAAAAAAGTTTGAAATATCCAATAAATTTAATTCCACTTGTTGTTGATTCTTCACAAAAAAATACAGTTTTCTATCTGAAAATGTGCCACAACCTGAAATGTGGCAAAAGGTCGAAAAGTTCAAGTCGGCCGAATACTTTCGCAAGGCACTGTATTTTATCCATTCACTAGTCCAAAATGCAGCAGCCCGTTTGCTTACAGGTATTCCCAAAGGGATCACATCACGCCTATTCTACATTCACTGCATTGGCTACCTATTCAGTATCGTATTGAATTTAAAATGTTGTTATTTGTGTATAAGGCGTTAAACAATATTGCACCGCAATACCTCACTGAGTGGGTTGCAAAACACAAATCGGTTAGATTGCTAAAATCACAGACTAATCATCTACTACGAGTACCCAGATCCAGACTGAAATGCAGGGATGACAGAGCCTTTAAAGTAGCTTGCCCCAGGCTATGGAACAAATTGCCGTCAACGATCCAAACAGCGTCCACAGTATCTGAGTTTTGAAGTCTCTTGAAAACCTTTTTGTGCTTTTAATGTTTAGTTAATGTCTATTTTTATTTTTGGGATGGACCTAGATTTTTCTTGTGCAGCACTTTGGTCAACCAAGGTTGTTTTAAATGTGCCATAAAAAGAAATTAAACTTGAAACATGTTGTTGAGTCAGCCAATTATTTTTGCACTGCTCATTCAACACAGAAGCCTTTAGTCAGATCATGTGTGGGATGATTACACTCATCAACTATACTTCCGCGTTGAACTGACAGGCACGATCTGCACACAAGTAGTCACTGGAAAGTGCCGTGGCAAGGTACATAATCTGACGTATCTAATCCTTATCCCAGGCAGCACTATGCCTGTTTGCACTGCCGCGTGCTGGAAGTTCCGAGCAAAGTGAGAGAAGCCGTAGTCAGGCTTAAACCACTGACTTTCATGACATAGCTTGTCCAATATGCCACTGGTGGAGTTCGATAAGAACAATTCTTTCTGGCAAATGTCCTCAAGGAATCCCTGTATAAATGATTAAATGTGAAGTTTTAACTGATTGGATATTGTATTGGTGGCAGCCTATCAATTTGGAGGCAGGACTTATTAGAGGTGGGGCTTTATAATAGTCATTTTCTAAGGGTAATCTTCCTTTACCATCATGTCAATTTGTATTGTAAAAAATTGAATGTTGCTTTAGTGTTTATAAATGTTTTTCCGAATTCCTACACACTTTACTGGCCTAACTGAAACTACATGAATGTCAGTATTGAACCCTAACATGATGATAATTCAACAGAACAGATGAACAACCATTATACTTATAACAAGCCACAGCAATACTTAGCCAATCCTCAAATGTTAAGTACCTCCTGAAACCTGTTGCTACACTGAACTTTAAATTGCTCCTCCTAAAACCACTCAACTAACCGAAGATGTAATTATGAACCATCGACTAGCACGTTTCTTTGAGGTTGTCCAGGGTTCCTCGAGTCATCACTCAAAGAGTGCACGTTGGCTTGTTTTTATTGATACTTAATTGTGTGTGGGTGTTTTTATTATGGCAGCTGTTCAATGTGTGTACAAGCGTGTCTGAATGAATCTGAATCACGTCTGAGTAAATCTACATCACGTCTGAGTGAATCTGTGACCATCTGTCTGTTCTCACACTGTTCTCCTTCCCATGACGTCAGTGCTCCAGCACGTGCGCCGGTGGCTTCCAGAGGCGAGTAGTGGTATGCCAGGATGAGAACGGATATGCTGCCAACAACTGTGAGGAACGCTCCAAACCAATAGAGCAGCGCTCCTGCGAGGCCGGGCCATGTCCACAGTGGGTCTATGGGAACTGGGGAGAGGTGAGAACAGACCCACCTTCAGCACTTTTACACGGGGGGAAGGGGGCGGGGTCGCCACACGCAGATGACACAAGTGGATCCCCAGGCTCGACTTTGTCTACACATGTTGTGTGTCCTTTTCTGCAGTGCTCCAAGCCGTGTGGCGGGGGTATAAAGACGCGTCTGGTGGTGTGTCAGAGGCCCAACGGAGAACGCTTTAACGATCCGAGCTGTGAGATTCTGGACAAACCGCCCGACCGTGAGCAGTGCAATGCTCAGTTGTGCCCGTCTAACCCTCACTGGAGCACAGACCAATGGAGCTCGGTACGCTCGTAAATATACCTTTTGTTTTCTTCCCTGTGTTTTTAGCAGTCCTGTGACTTTACCCCACACAGAGTTTCACCACTAAACTGTGTAGCACGACTAAGCCAAACAAACATTTTAACTAGATGGAGCAGAATGGTTCTTTTTAGCTTAAATGCTGGAAACTCTACGTTCCACATCACCTACAGTTCACGTTGCCTTGGTGCCTGAGAAGCGTCCTCATAGAGACTGTTGGAGATTGAATTCCGTTGCACTTCAATTCACTTACAATACACAAAAAACTACAACACATGAAATGCTTCTTTGACAGCTGTGACAGAAACAATACTTTGTCTGTTGTTAGTCATAGTTGGTGCTCAAAATTCAGGATCAGTTTGGATCAGAATCAAAGACAGATTGTAAGATATTGTTTTAAAAAATAATTTATTAAGATATTTTCTTCTTTTGGTTTCCTTTGTACATAGCATTAACCCCGAAAAGGTTTCTGTAATAACTTTTGGTATTCGCACACTTAGTCAACCATTGTTCATATGCAAGTATTGATGAATGTTTCTATGTATCAGGAATTGAAATGCCTTATTCTTAACGCCCAAAGAATGGACATACTCATGTATTATTCATGCTTTCATTTTTAAATGTGGCAAAGACATTTACCTGGACTAAGTTCTACTGAAAGCAATACGCCCAATGGGACTACAGTGTTTTTCTGTGTGCTATATAAATGTATGCATGATAGTGATACTGAGTTTATTGGCCATCATACTGTATAAATGCAATTTGTCTAAAAGGGGCAATCTGCATTTTAAACAAAACCACACTACCATTTTGCTAAATAACCAAGGGATGGGACTGGATAATTGTAACCACTTCAAGTCATAGACAAAGTTATGAATAGGACTGAACATCCAAAATAATAGTTTTAACAAGGTGTAACATGATTTAACTCTATGCAATGTTTTCATAGCATTGCTTACATATAAAGGAGTACAATGACATGATACTTTAGGATTGTTTTAAACTAAGCACATTGTGCATTCTAGGTTACTGTATATTATTCAAAAATCAAGGGATATATACAGTACAGTATCATTAATTTAAAAGTCCTATATCAATCACAGACTGCCCCTTACAATTTTAGAGAATATACTAATAATCTTACATTTATGCCTTACTGTGTACACTTTACTATGTAACAATGTTGTACAATGGCACTTACAAGAAACTTTCATACTAATATTTTTGTAATGTAGCATAAAAAATAGTAGTAATTCTAAGTTCTTGGAAAATGACCAATAGGCTTTCCGAGTAAAGTCTAGGTAAACACCAGCTGAAATAGGACTGTAGAATAAGGTGCTTGCCATATTATTTGATTAATTATGTGATTGTTATACTGTAGGTAACATTCTTTATAACACCATTTGATCTCACCATCAAATTCCCGCCTTTATACCATATTTATACAGACATTAGAACCCAGCCAAACCAATGTGTCCAAGGTCCACTTCTTAAAAGGTGCTTGATATGAGTGTATTGTAATTTTAGACATGTTTATATATTTGCTTTGTAAATAGTTATTTTTGGTGTGTTCACCAATGCTCAATACACATGTGAAAATGTGCTATGCTCAACCATACCTCACTTGTTACAAAAACAACACAACTAGCCATTAACTCAATGAGACACACAATGGTGCTTCAGCAAAACAAGGGAGAAATGACATACACATCACAGAAAAGTAATCACATTTTTTTTTCTTTTTTTTTCCAAACTTCACAAAATGTCTATTGTGACAGAAATATGTACTTACGCTGTTTGAGACGTTTTTAAAATTCTATTTTCTGTATATTATTTTTCTTTCATGAAGAGCTAATTATGTCACTCTTTTATTTGTGGTACAGTAAAACTCATTCTCAGACACTTCCACCCAAAAACAGCCTAGGGAGGATGTTATGTTACACTAGGTAAACACGTGTTTCATTTATTTTTGTAGCTCAAACAGAATGCACCATGTCCAAGCTTTGTGAACAGTACCTGTGACTACATGGAGAGTGTTTAGTGTTGTGGATCTGGTGCTTGTCCTCTGAGCCAGTCGTGTCTGTCTACCTCATTCTATGTCAGCATCCCGCTGCATGCTCATTCAAAATCATAAAGCACAGAACCAGGGTCTGTATTTTATTAGATGTCTTACTCATGATGGAGTAATTAAAGCTGATCTTGGATCTGTAGTTAGATGAGCCTCTGCCTTGATTCCAGACAGTCATTCCTAAGGCTACATGGAACATCCTGGTCACTAATGTCTTGTGTATAACTTGCAGACAATCTACACACTCAGTAAGGAAGTAAGATGGCTCATCACACCTTGTTCACTAAGGATACCGTAATGGCTAAGATGGCATATAGTTTCATTTGCTTATGAGACATCCATTAACAATGTACGTACATGTTTCCACTATTTAAACCATCTCCACATCCATTAAGCTTCATTGCACTCTGAAATTGTAAATTCTTTTATTTGAAGAATAAATTGCAAAACACCGTTTTATTATTTTATCTAATGGTACAGATCACTGCTTTACAATGTGTATGATGAAACGAACTGGCTTGAAATAAAGTACCTCTGGGCCTCACATTCCAAATGGCAGTATTAGTCTGGATTTCAAAGACATTTTTTATATTTACTGAATGAAATCTATATTTATTTCAACTTCATTTTAATGTAATATAAATATTTAATTTTATATGAACTTGCTGAATTGATATTTGCTCACAGGAAGATAATGATTAGAGACTTAGTGGTACTTTGGAAAAGCAATGTTTATTTTTTCCTTTTCCTTTTTATAAATTTAGCAGATGTTGGTCTGTAGAACAACTTGTAGTTAGTGCATTTATGTTAACATATTTAGGTTGGACAACAACACAACGCAGTATTACGAAGTACACTGTTCTTAATGAAGTCACTCCTAAAGGAAAGGAATATATAATAGTAAAAATTGCTTTGCCATTGTTATATTATTTACAGTTAAATATTGTGTTAATGTACCATAATTAACAACTGATTATGCTTTAATGAGATCATAGATTGCATGGAGCACTTGTTTATACATACTGTTTAATGAAATTACATAAATACTACTAACAGTGATTTGAACACATTCACTTACTCGAATACAGGCAAACTTGTAGTTTTGTTAGAAACAGTATCAACATGCATTTGCTTAAATTTTCAATTAAGATAATATGAGGTGACTGCTTCTGGTTTTCCTAAATATTCTTGGGATGTGGAAGTGGTCTACATAATTACCCCCATCATCAATGGATCAGACGGTGCATTTCTCTGCAGAGAACTGTAGCCAAACTATTTAGTTTATGTTTTAAAGGGGCCACGTCCAGTGAATGAAAATGTACAAATCACTGCGCAAAATCACTGTTGTCTTATGAGGTCAGGGTCCCAGTGACCGCAATTATGTTTTTTCTGTATCTGCCAGAGTTCAAAGCTTTTGGTACCAAGGTCACTGCGTATTCTCTGGGACACTGACCATTTGGAGCGCCGTTTATCGTGCTCATTCACTCTTAATGCTTTTGTGTGCCTGGCGACTCGTGCTCTTCAACTACACGGCCACTTCATCTGCCCCTCATCAGTCCGCTGCCCCCCCCACCCCCGCTTTGGCCTAATGTTGGTTGATGACATTGTTTGCATGGTGGGGGGGCCAGTGACAGTGACTCAAATGAAAGCCTGTCAGAAAGACAATGCCGTGGTGCGTTTTGGGGTCAAGGGTCACGTTTGTTCTATGAGGGCCCCTTTGGTGTACATCTAATCAGCATGGCTGCTTCTGGGAAAAAGCTGTGATCCCAGGAAAGAAGCAGAGCAAGCTCTGTTATTTGTCGGGGCCCAGAAGGCCCAGTCGCCTCTGTTCTTTAGGATTCTGTGTTGGAACAAGGCCTCAAAATATGTTCAAAGTATTGGTCTGTCCATGGCACTGTTTTATTTTACACTGTAAATAAAAGCATTTGATTTGAACGATAAATCGAATTGTGTCTGGATTGACATTGACATAATGTTTATGGAATGGTTGATAGTTGATTGACTGCTGGAAATAGGGTCAATTTGTAGGGTAAATGTTGGTATTGAGTGAAACAAACTAAATGTAATATTGGAACCTAGTATAGCCGACTGTATGGATTGGTGGGTGATGTTCTCTCACAGTATTACAACAGAACACATTAGTTTGAATGCTTTGTTTACAGTGAAGACAACACCACTGCTGTAAATTCATTTTATTAAATGGTTTGAACCTTCCTATCATGCTGTTTCTTGTAAATGGCCCTACTTCATTAAGATTCTGTCTGTGTCTACCTCACTGTAAATTCCAAACACGTTTTTATGCCAGTGAATGAATATCATTTTTTAATAATAATAGTCTCCTACATGCTCTGAGGTTCTTTAGACAGGGAGGCCCAATCTGATGTTTTCCATTATTCATACCAGTTGTTCTCAAACCTCTCCTCGGGGACCCGCAGCCAGTCCATGTATATGAACTACCCCTGAGCTAGCACACCTGATTCAACTGATCTACTAATCTACATGTTCTCTATTAGTTTTATCTGATCGGATCAGGGCTACAGTTAAACTGTGTCAGGTCTGAGGGTCCCTGAGGAGAGGTTTGAGAACCACTTATTTATACAGCTCCTCTACTGATAATTGAAAACGTTGCCTCTTGCAGATTAATATCTAGTTGTGACATTACCTAACACTGTTGGAACTATTAACAGCCTGTCAAAGATGTGTGCTGGAAATATAGGTGCAACTAAACCAAACGGACAACATGTAATGAGACTTCACATCAAGACACATGCAGTATACTATTCAAATCCAAAACCAGAAATATTCACATGTATAGTCACAGCAAGTAAATAAACAATGTTGATGTTTCCATTTTATATATTTTCATCATGGGACAAAGCAACATCGAATATTGTAATATATTATTGCATTGGTATTCACGTGGCTATTACCTTAAACAGCCTCTGATTCATCATATTATAAATACCTTAAACTACAGTATATAATCAGTACAAACATGATGTTTGTCATTCCTTTACATTTCAGGGTTTTGTTTTAATATTGTACAAATCAAATGCCTACAAGGAATAAATCATATCCTGTAAGATGGGGATCACCAGTGTTGTCATTTCCGGATGGAAAATATATTCATTTTCCTCTGGGTTCCTGGGACATTTGGCACCGCCCCTCTTTCGGAAATGAGGTGAAAGGTCATTCTGGGTTCCTGTCCGGCGTGGTCCCTCGCAGGGCAGTGCAGTGCACCACGCTGGGATACGCACTCGTTCAACCCAGGGCCTGTCTTATCTGATCTGTCCCCTCTCTTAGGAGCTTTGATTACCCACCCTGAATTCAGCCAAAGTGAACAGGCCTGGGAGCATTGGATTGTGTTGTGTTTGTGTGAGGGGGTCTGCCTGTCACACTGAGTTAAACCTGGGCCCATTTAATAAACCTAGATGTGAACATGGCTGCGGAATACATGCTGCTTGGCTCACCGCTACGTCTTTCAACCTCACCTAATTAACTTAAAACGCTATTCATTCTGTATCATCTTCGTGCAAAATTAAAATATATACAGTACTGTGCAAAAGTCTTAGGCACCTGTACAAAACAACGCTATACACGGAAGATGCTTTCAAAAATATAGAACTAAAGTTACTAAATATAAAACGTAGGCTATACTCTAAAGAGCATTGAAAAACAAAAATAACTACACAAAAATTTCATGTGTCACTCTCTCACCTTTTAGTTGAACTGAACTTCACCCAGTTTAATTCCTTCTACACCCATTTCTGTTTCAGAACCAACCTGTTTAACTACCATTGATCATTAGCATACCTGTGTCACCATGCACTGGTCCATATACCTAAAAGTTAATCAGGAAAATCTGAAATGCAGTCTTTTACAGAATGATACTTTCTGTTACAAAAGTGTAAATAATTCTCTCTTGCATTGCATTTTATGGCAAATGAAGGCTTGAAAATACATACATTGCACTTCTCTACTGACACACTAATGCAGAACACAAATAATTAATTATTACAAATAGGTTTGAGTCAAAATCTAGGGGGGCTAAGACTTTTGCATAGTAATATATATATATATTTATTTATGGGACATCAAGTGCTTCAAGTGCAAAATGTTCTCAAACTGATTCACATAATTGTAGACCCATCTCACGTTACACTTGTAAATGCTATTGACATCTACCGAAGGCTATATCTGTTCTAGGGTGCACTTCAATCAAACCAGACTTTGTGTATTTGCACAGTAGCTCATATTCAGTAGTGAAATTGACTCACAGACTGGTTTTTGGTGCCGTATAAAAACCCACAAATATTGCCGCCATGCCAATCTCCCTCACAGGTATGCTTAAGCTTTTGAAAATTAGATGTTTGTGGGCCAGCAAAGGATGTTAGGAATTAAGACTGTGTAAAGTGCTGCGGTTTGAATCCCAGGTCTAAATCTCATTAAGCACAAATATGATAAAGGTGCTACCTATTCAAGTTGTCTAGTATTTGACCTCTGTACGACCCTTATATTAACCGGTTGTCATGGTGACCTCTTGCAGTGCTCTGCCTCCTGCGGTAAAGGAAGGAAAAGCCGCGCTGTACGCTGTGTGACCAAGTCTGGACGCTTCATTCCAGAGGACAACTGTAAGCACCTGACACCACCTAGCAATGAGAAGAGCTGTCGGGGCCGACACTGCGCTAAATGGAAAACGGGGAACTGGGGAGAGGTACCTTTTCAAACTGCAATAAACACTACATGTTACCAGCAACATCTACGCTCCTTTTTTTCTATTTTAATGCTCAGTATCTTGCTGAGTCACTGCCATTGTGTCAGCGTCTGCAATGCGACATACAATGTGCATTTATCTACCTCACCTCTGCTCACTAACGTGTTGTGTTGCATGTCACATTGTGTCCTGTCTGCTGGGTTGCGGAGCATGCCTCTGGCGGGTTTAGATGTCCCGTTTTGAGCAGCTATCTAGGCCAGCGGCCGGCGGGGGGGTAGATTTGCTTTCATCTGCGCCTGGCCGAGGTTGTCTTGAGCCAGCATGAAGCTCCTTGCACTCGCTCCTTCTTTCTCTCCAATCATATCCTTTCTCAATGAGAAACATGTGTCAGGGGCTCCTCATCCGCCGAACCAGCAAAGAGACAGTCTGCTTACCACAGCAGGCCAGGCACATGCCCAGTCACCAGCCGCAGAGGTCTTTCTCTCTCCGGTCATCTTATTCTCCTCCTTCCACTGATCAGGGCCCAGAGCAGACATACCTCAGTCTCCATACCTCAGATAACGTTTCCATTTCTAATCGCTCTGTAGCACACTGCACTTTATTAATTGTATGAATATAACCAGCTAACTGCAGATTTCACTGAATGTATCTTATCATATTGCTTGAACAGACACTATGGTACAGTAGCCACGGACTGTTAGAAAAAAACAACAGTTTGCATGAGAACCTGCATTTACATATGTACCTAAGCCTGTTACACCGACTGATCACAGCTTTATTGGTAATCACAATTGTTTTTGTTTTCAGAATTACATTTATCCAAGTTGTTGAAATATGCATTAAACATCCATTAAGTCTCTGATTACTGGGCACTACTAAGCAATCTTTTACTGATACAATATACACATAGAAATGAGATGATTCACATTCTCCCCAAAATGTAAGGTTTTAAAAATAATTCCTACATCCCAAAATCCCAGACCTCATATTTTAGTACAG
>JACXGM010008328.1:12495-29219 GCA_016801145.1 Umbra pygmaea
ACACACACACACACACACACACACACACACACACACACACACACACACACACACACACACACACACGCGCACACACACGCACACACACGCACACACATACACACACACACACACACACAAAGTCATCCAACCTTGAAGAGCATGCACAGTTAAGTGGTTGGTAGTAACACATTAAGTACACATACACACATTTAATCATTGACATTAACAGATCGGCAGACTCACACAGCCTAATAAATACAGAATAACTGACAGACATTTATCAACTAAGAGCATGTCTCTATGAGTGTTATTCTTGCATATTCAGCATGTTACAGCTCCCTTAGGTATGTATGTACGTGCAAGGGCTGTCAGAGTAAACACAAATAGGTCTTTATACAATACTCTGACAGACATTAACAAATACATCTTTGAGTTGCCTTACACAATTTTGTTTCTAGAGCCTGTAGGCCTGCTGTACATACATAAGTGGGAGGAGTTACAGGTACAGTAGTAGTGAAACATTACCTACCACCAACATCATACATTTTAGTTACCTGTTTTCCTTCGGATATATGTTAATTGCTTGCAGCTGTAGGTGAAATGTATAAAATTTTTCACATTTAAATGGCATTTTTTATGATAATGTTTAATCAGCAACACATCCTACATAAAACAAAACGATTTCCTCAGGCAGTGTTTCAGGCATTTGAATTATTGCTCCTCTCTCTACTCCACTTGATCTCACTACTTTTCTCTCTCTACTTATTTCTCCCTGATTCAAACAGGGTTTGGCTGTAGATGGGCCACTATCAGGCCAGGGTTTTGTGTGAATCATAAATCCCTTCAGTGTGCTAGCAATTTTTTCGACATTTAATATTTTATTATTTTAAATGCTACTCCCACAGTGATAAAGGTAGAGACACTGTTCAAACCTTAAAATTTCTAGTGTGTTCATTTCCCGGCTTACTTGCAATCTTTTATACTTTTTTAAATATTTAACTTTTATTACAGTTTTAAAATGTCCATTGACTTTAATCGACTTCAAGTGGATTACTTCATTGACTTTATTTTATCAAATTTGCATAGATATACTGTACCATGAATTATGCACATTCTAAAAATCATAGTCAAAAACCTTTTAGAAATTTACATTGGTGTCATAGTTGTTGTGGTGATCTGGGGTGCTAACTCCGGTCAACGCGTGCCCCCTAGCGACAAGGGTTTGAGCCCCGGCTCGACCTACTGTCTGCGCCCTCCTTCTCTGTCTCCCTAGCCTCTGTTTCCTACTGTACTGTCAATAAAAATATTTTAAATCCCCCCCAAAAAGCTTTGAAAAAACAAACAGAATATTAAATTGGAGTAGCCGAAACGTGAAACAAAGTATTTTCTTTCCATATAGCTAAAATGGTAAATAAAAACAGTAATTATGCCTGATTATGGGTTCTCTGAATTTCCCCGGGCCTCCTGTAAGAGGCAGTGCAAATTGTTAGAGCGCAGCCTGGGACTTGGGTTAGATAAATGAGATTATCTATGCTGTCACGTCGCTCTCCAGTGACTCCTCGTGACCAGATCGAGCGCTTGTGTGTTCAATTGCAGAGGTATAGTCAGTGAATGTAATCATCCCGTGCATGATCCAACTAAAGTCTTCCATGTTGGATTTGCAGTGCAAAAAGAATCACAAAGCAGGTTTAGAGGTATTGGGAGGAAAGGAAAATGGGGGAAAATCACAAAAAAATGCACTTTGAAGCATTTTAAGTTGGGATATTTTAGCCATGTCAAACAAAGTTGGTTTGTTGCTATAGCTTACATGGTTCAAGAGAAAGTAATACCCAACCTGGGGCTTGATGAATTTCCTTTGACTGGTTCCAGTCCCTGAATCGCTAGCCATTCACACTTTTTTAAATATTTTTTGGGCAACTCAGGGTGTGACTTCGCTTGCTTCAGATCTATTTTACTCGGTTGCCTCATGGACCGAGCCAATCAGTGAACTTTACCTGACTGAGGGGTTTGGACAACAGTGTGATGAAATGAAACTGGTCCTGGGACAGAAATGACAACAACAGCAGCAGTGCTAGCAATGGAAGAACTGACGATAACGAATAGTATGGATGTTGCTATTGCAGCTGTCTAAAAAAAAACACAGTAACATCCCTAAAACCACAGCAGGTAATCACATTGAAGGCATTCATGTAATTTATTAAAAACGGTCAGTAATGTGACGTTGGGGACAATGCTATGGTCTTGACTTTTATGATTGGTTAGGAGATGAGGACTAGGTTTTTGACAACACCCATCATAGAAAGCATCTGCTATGGAAGTAACTTCAGACTAAATAATGGAGTGAAATGGAATGCCAAATTCAGTTCTGAATATACTGTAAGGCTAGAATTTCCTAGCAAATCTGCGGAAGTTGAGTCCAGCCCACAGGCTCCACAGTGCCCTAGTCCCTCCCACAGACTTCAAAGTGCCCTGTCCTGCGACCGCCCATCTGCACTCTACAGACGGTTGAAATCTGCTCATCATTAATGTGGAATAGCCAGAACTCGTCTGTAAAGAAGCCCAATTTTACTTAGGGTTTATATAGTGGTTAGCCTATGACAGAATGGTCCAATTTTGAAAGCACTTGGTTCATTATTATTCTGTAAACAGAAACTTCATTCAAGTATTCATATCTATTGAACACAATATCATATTTAAATTTTTTTTAAATCAAAGTTAAATCCCTACTTTTTAGAATAACACAATATTCTGTTTTACCATGTGTGTGGTGTGTTATCTTAGCTCTAAGAAGTCGGTTGACATTAAGACAAATTGCAGTGAATTATATTGTAAAAATATGACAATTTGCTTGTGTCCTAACTTTAAAATACTCAATAGGTGTATTGACACACTACCTATCTACAGAGTCCACACGGTAGATTACAATGTAATTCAGTACACTACAAAGTACTATACTAAACTCTACTGTACTTTACTGTAATGTGTATTACTGTCCTATACTGTATTGTACTGTGTTTTCCAAACTTGTGAGACTTGGCCATTGCTTATGGTTTCTCTCTCCAACTATAAATTGGCAAATTGTTTGTGTATACTCAGGGCCATATCATATATACAACTGTATGTGTATATCTAGGTATGTGTTAGGGATGCAATGTCACACACTTAATTTTGCAATTAAACAAGTCTGTATTAAATACAGATCCAGGTATAACGCAATATGCTATTTTGCACCTGTATGTACACTCACCGTCCACTTCATTAGATACACCTGTTCAACTGCTCGTTAACGCAAATATCTAATCAGCCAATCACATGGGAGCAAGTCAATGCATTTAGGCATGTAGACATGGTCAAGACGATCTTCTGATCCAAACCAAGCATCTGAAAGGGGAAGAAAGTTGATTTAAGTGACTTTGAACATGGCATGGTGTGAGTATTTCAGAAAGTGCTGATCTACTGGGATTTTCCTGCACAACCATCTATAGGGTTTCAAGAGATTGATCCATAAAATAGAAAATATCCAGTGAGCAGCAGTTGTCTGGGGGAAAACACCTTGTTGATGGCAGAGGTCAGAGAATGGCCAGACTGGTTTGAGCTGATCAAAAGGCAACAGTAACTGAAATAACCACTCGTTACAACCAAGGCATGCAGAAGCATCTCTGAATGCACAACACGTTGATCCTTGAAGCAGATGGGCTACAGCAGCAGGAGACCACAGCAGGTGCCATTCCTGTCAGCTAAGAGCTGGAAACTGAGTACAGTACCCACCACGATTGGACAATAGAATATTGGAAAAACATTGCCTGGTCTGATAAGACTGAATTTCTGCTGTGACATCATCTCAAACTGGTTTCTTGAACATGACACTGTACTCAAATGGCTTCCAGTCACCAGATCTCAATCAAATTGAGCACCTTTGGGATGTGGTGGAACGGGAGATTCCCATCATGGATGTGCAGCCAACAAATCTGCAGCAATTGTGTTATGCAATAATGTCAATATGGACCAAAATCTCAGAAGAATTTTTCCAGCACTTTGTTGAATCTATGCCATGAAGAATTAAGGCAGTTCTCAAGGAAAAAAGGGGTCCAACCCAGTATTAGCAAGGTGTACCTAATGAAGTGACCAGTGTGTATATTCCATTACTGTACATTAATTGAAATTACCTTTATCGTCATGATTATATTTTGTGTCAAAGGATACCAAAATTAATGTTTACATAGTCAACTACAAACATTACCTGATTTTGTGTGATGGATTATAAATGCAAGACCTAATGTTATGCAAGTTTGTACAGAACATTTTTTACTTGCTCCATTACCAAGCAAAAAGTCATGATTTTTTGCATGATATAGCAGAAGTACTGCATAAAATAACTCACACATACATACCCTGGTTGTAAGAAATATATGGCAGCTGGGACTGTGGGAGTGTGACTCAGTAACAGAGAGTCTTAAAGTGTGAGATGTTTTAGTTGCCAAAATAAGATATTTTAAGGTTGTATCAATTGCAGATATAAAATATAAATGTACATCTACTGTAATATTTCAAAAGAATATTTACAGTAGGGTCCAGCATTTTTTATTTCAATTTTGTCATTTTTGCTGCTTGGAAAAATGAAATGTCACAAAAAAGCTCATTTCAGACATGTAGAAAATAGTTATTTAATGCATCTTACCGTTTGTTCTGTTATGTTTCAGTGCTCATCCTCATGCGGCAATGGCAATCAAGTGCGGGACGTTTTCTGTGTGGTTGGAATCCAGCGCAGCATGGAGGAGAATGAATGTTCCTCATCCTCCCGCCCTCCTTCTACACAAACCTGTCGGCTCACGGACTGTCCTTCCCAGTACCGGTGGATCGAGGGAGAGTGGCAGTTGGTAAGTGCATAAAGTGCAGAACACCAAAAAATAAATTAACAAACAAACAGTGTGTGCATCTGCGCACCCGTTCAGTCTGTGCGTGGAGATGTTGCGCACTGATGTTTCAAGAGCGCAGCTGACAGACCGGTTGCTCCTCACAGTTACATCCTGAGAGCATGATCTCTGGAGCGCGCATAGGCGCGCGTGAAAGCAGAGGGTTGGAGAGCATGCCAGCGGCTGTGCTAATCTGAAAGACATTCTGTTTGCAGCATTCTGTAGAAATGTTTAATTTGAACTCGGGAGCAACATCTCTGCAAAAAATCTGTCCAAAATGCTCAAATCTACATTAGGTTATTAGGTCCGACAGTACATTTGGCATGGATGAAATTAGGTTTATTCAACCACAAAAGACTTGAATGTTGATAGAGATAAAGAAAATAAGGAGAGTAAAATAATAGTTGAATAAACTTTTGGACTGCTATGAAAATGAAACATGTTAATTTTTTGTTATGAAAACTCAAAAGTCTGATTTTACATTGTATTACACTTGACAATGGATCTGTATGCATCAAAACATAAAATGTAACATCTACTGCATTAAAGAGGAGATATTCATTAACTCATTGGCACCAGTTGGTGGCTGAAAGTTACTTTATCAAACTCACAAATGACAAAAACGAACAGTTCTGCTGGGCTTATTATAATTTAATTCATGTAATATTTGTGTGAGTTGTCTAGAAATGCCTGAGATTTTTCAAGTCTTTTTATTGGTGAAGTATGTAACCTTAAAGTTTGTTAAATATACTTTATACTTTGTAATAGTTGATGTAGTCACACACTTGCAAAAACCTATGGATAGGTACATTATGCCAGATGCAGGTCTCTTCTGATAAAACATTGAGGCATTTTATTCAAATGTCAAACTTGCAAGTAGTGACTGTGTCTATCTATGAAAATTGGATGTACAATTGAGTTTTAAGTAATCCAAATCAATACCTTTTATTTGCCTTTTTCCCATTGCTTCAAATATTAATGTGTTCTTTGGGCAGGTTAATCACACATACATTTCTGCATGGAAAACTGTGTCTGCATATCTAAGGGTTAAATCTAGATCAACATTCAAGCAGCATGAAATCACTCTGTGTCGAGCCTAATTAGTAGATTTCTGCTTAAAACTTATCGCCTCAGTACCCCCATTCCCTGGAAACAGCAGATGTAATTGTGGCAGTTCACCTCGTACTGCTGTGGGTTGTTTGTCGGTCATGTTGCCACAGTGAAAGTTCCAGAGACTTTGTCTTCCATTTAGCCCACTGCTATACTGCCAGAAGTCCCTAATGCAGATCTTTGTAGAATACTGGTATGACCTACAGCAAACACTGGTTGTAAAGTAGTTTCAACTTGTGGTTTGAATGCTACATACCTTTGCATGATGCCCTCCCTACAGGCTTAATGAGTAGAGTGCCTACACTAGCTTTGCTACCAAACATTACATTAGTGGACTACATTAACTTTGAGACAACATTACTTTTGTTTGGTGAGCTGTTTTGGTATATTGCCTTCTCCTTTAGTTAACCTGATCAATAATTATAGTTGCAGTGTCCATTTTGTCTCTAGAAAACGAATAGTAGATTATAATATCATAGGCCATCCCACCCAATCTAAAAGCTAGGAGTTCTAAAATGCCATTCAATGAGCTAGACTATGTTTCTTTGCCCATCTCTCCAATGTAGTTATTTGTATAATGTATGATTATCTAATTGTTATAACCCATTTAAAATGGATTCATACTAGCAGAAACTCAACAGCACCATATTGCAGGCTGCATTCCACTATCTTGGCATGGCTGCTCAGCTCACAATAACAATTCCAGGTATTTCAGTTGTTTGACTGCGCTGGATGTAGACGAAGCCCAGCTGGAGTGCATTTTCAAGAGCTCAAGTGTTTCTGACGCAAGGCAAGGCTTCTCTAAACCCTAAAAAAGGGTTGGAGTTTGGATAACCACCAAAACAGCCCCATAGCGTCACAACACTTGAGTTACTTCATACATCTGGCTGTAGAGAACCAGGATTTTTCCAAAGAACACTCATATATTTCTGTCAGTCCTTACTCTTTATCCTGAAATCTTGTCTGAGACAGTGTCAGGTCAACAGGTTTATAGTAAAAAGTGTTAAACTCAACAGGGGGGTTTTAAATTTTTTAAACCCTAGTGCTCTTACCGTGCCTTGGATACAGTAAGTAATTGTCACAATATGGAATGAAATATGATCGTATTGGGATTTTTACCGTTTGTTTTACACAACATACCAGACCCTTTGAAGATGCAAAATACTTTTTAATATGATGCAAAAATTTCATTAAAAGAAGAAAATGCGACATGTGGTTGGATGAACAGATCTGTCCAAGTAGAGCTGTTGACAAGTCAGGGTGAGTGGGAATTGAGAAGGGAGGAAAATGGGGAAAAAATGACATTTGTTAGTTGCATAAGTATTCATCCCCGTTGCTACAAAACCCTTAAATAAGCTCCGGGGCAACCAATTGCCCTCAGAACTCACGTAGTTAGGTTAATGGGGTCCACCTGTGTGCAATTAAAGTGTCACATGATCTCAGAACAAATGCCTCTAAACACTGGCCAAAGCAGTACATTCACCTTCATTCCCGGGCAGCACTATTCCAATTTGTGCTGACTCGTGCAAGAGGCCCGGGGAAATTCTGAGACCACATAGTCAATCTCGAACCCATTACTATCATGACGTAGACTGTCTTGCAATGCATTGACTTAAGCCTACTATTATGCGCGACATGCAGTGAATGCTTGTAGTTATAAATGTTTGTACCAGCCGCATGGGTGGTGAGTGCTTCCAAATAAAATATTTAAATCTCACTATTGCAGGTGCATAGTATGCAGGCATATACACACCATTGTTAAAATTGTACATTTAAGATAGTGCTCTTATTTCTTGTAATTTACTGTAACTTGCTAATGCTGCTATTTGTCCTCTTCAATTCATGATGTACCGACGATGATCACGGACATGCCTGCCTATACATTATTCTTTGGCAATGCTGGCTGCCTCATGACACACCAGTGGTTCTTGCCCCGCCTCAGTGGGAGGTTTCAGGAGCAGTATAATCCTCAGTGCTTTGGTGTTGGAGTTTCCACGCCGCTTCCATATTAGCATTGGTATCTACTTCGAAATACATGAATGTTGTATTCAGACATTAAAAAGCATCATATGATTCCCAACCCAGTAAAGCCAGAAGAAGACTGCCCACCCCCTGAGTCCGGCTCCACTCTAGGTTTCTTCCTAATTACGCCTACTAGGGAGTTTTTCCTAGCCACAGTGCATTGACTGCAGCTTGCTCTTGGGGTTTTAGGCTGGGTATCTAAAGGATCGAGGGTCCACTAATGCTCGGATTGTCCTCCGGCACTTACAAGCATCAGACTGAATACTAAGGACATTTTGGATGCACAAAGGTCATGAGTGTATAAGTGGTGTATGCCGTTGGGGTAGGTTCATCCCTTGACTCGTGATCCAGACATTCGTTTGGAGTAAGAATGGTAACCTGTTTCCCATGCGTCTCCGTTCCCTGTCTGGATAATCTGTACTGTATGTTTGGGCGTGGCTGCTTATAGATTTATCCAGTCGAGCTGCCCGAGTTACGAATGTGGTATCCCGGCTCGTAGAGTGGGGGCAAAAGGAGGTCCGCTTGGCCCGGATTATATGTTTGAGTTATTCCAGTTTTCAGCAACCTAGGACTTGAACCAAAATCTTTGGAGGTCGTCAAGTCATGGATTCGTTTGGATAAGATGATCATACATGAAAATACAAAAGGCGGTAACAGGAAAATACATTGACAATGTGAGGTTGTAAAATCATGGATTTTCTCGTTTAAGGTGATTATTCATCTTGCCTGTGCTGGCGGTGAGGTGGACTCTATCTTGTTAGGGTGGCAGGATGTATTGTTGGAGAGTGAACGCGCCTCTAACCAACTAGGGCTTATGCTCTGGGTATCACTGTCCGTGTCCCCCTCACCTTCCTCCTCACGTTGTTCCTGGTCCACCTTCCAGCATATTAGGTCAGTTTCCTTTTCACCATAGTCCCCTTCTCCCTGCTGCTCCAAAAAGAAGAACCCAGTCAAATAAAATAACAAAAATTGCCGTTCCCCAACAGCCTCCATCCATCCTGACAGGTCTTGAGCAATTTTGCCAAGATGAATGATCTAAAATTGCAAGATCCAGATGTGCAAAGCAGGTAGACTTAGTCTGTCACGTCTTCACCCCCTCCTTCCCTCCAGTGGTCATAGTCACCAGTCTACTGACCACTAGTCCAAACGCACCACCCGGCAACCAGGGCAGCATGATCCAAATGCACCCTAATTATCTCTAATGGACCTGCACATCATCATCCACAGAGGGGAAGGATGAAGATGACCCTTCTACGGTTACATCAAGAGGATAAGCCTGCTGAAAAGTATACTCCAGCAATCAGAGCAATAGAATAAGTGTACTTTATCAAAGGGGTGTAAAGATGGCGTGAAGACGGCGTTCGCGTGCAGAGATGATCAAATGGAACTCAAAACCCTCATTCCACCTCCATCCCATGGATGTTGGAGGGACACCATAGACTCCAGCTGAATGGAGACTAGCCGAGGACTCCTGTCCTGATCTGCTCCTTCATCTCCTCTCACCTTATTTTATTCTTATAAATGTTACCAGATGCCCCTCATCAATCATGTCTACTGCATTCAATAATCTGTTAGATCAGGTGCTCTTCTCCGTAATGGGTCTCTCAACAAAGCCACAGTCCTCGCCCCTTCACGTCAATTTGCAATTACGCATTACACCATCTCCACTACATCAGGAAGAAATCTCTGTACATCTCCTCACATCACCTGTTCACTGGATTGTTTTGGGATTCCCTTGGTTACACCTCCACAACCCCATCATCAATTAGAACCCCTTGAAAATCATAGCCTGGTCTACCTCATGTCGGAAGACCTGTCTCCCCTTGGTCTGTGGGTCCATGTCAGTTGAGTGTCCGACTGCTGGCCTCCAGTCCAACGTACCCAGTGAGTTCAGTGATTTCCTGGATGTGCTTCACGATATACCTGTCTCCCTCCTCCCTCCTGCCATTGACCTGATGGAGGGTAAAATCTCACCATGGTGCCGGATCTATTCCCTTTTGGTGAGGGAGATGGAGGCTATGGAGAAATACCTGAAGGATGCCCTAAGGCAGGGATTTATATGATGCTCCTTTTCTCCTGCCTCTTAAATTTTTTTTAATTTAACCTTTATTTAACCAGGTTAGTTGACTAAGAACAGTTTCTTATTTACAGCAACGACCTGGGAGCAATTAGGGTGAAGTGTCTTGCCCAAGGACACAATGACATTTGGCTCAGTCGGGAATCAAACTGGCAACCTTCTGACTACAAGTCTGACTCCCTACCCACTGAGCCATCTGCACCCCTTCACCAGCTGCTTCTCCGTGGCGAAGGATGGAAGACTGAGGCCCTGCATTGACTACCACAGGCTCAATGAGGTCACTGTCAGGAACTGATATCCACTCTCTTTGGTGCCTTCCGCCACTGCGCGGGGAATGCCATTTCACCAAGTTGAATCTGAGGGGTGCCTACAACCTCATCAAGCAGGAGATGAGTGGAAAAATTCCAGCACTATTTCTGGGCATTATGAATATCGAGTGATGGCCTACTTATTGGCCAATTCACCCTCGGTCTTCCAGTCATTCGTGAACGACGTGTTCCAAGACATGCTGGGTAGACAGGTTGTGGTCTAATCAGATATGTTCAAGGATCACATCTGACACATGAGGACAGTCCTGAAAATCCTGAAGGACCACCAGCTGTATGTCAAACGGGAGAAGTGAGTTCCACCAGATGTCAGTCTCTTTTCTGGGGTATCGGATTAGCCCACGGGGCATCTTCATGGAACAGGAGATGGCAGAAATATAAGGGCATGGCCAGTTACCACAACAATCAAGGGCATACAGAGCTTCCTGGGCTTCACCAAATTTTATCATGAACTTTCACCGGCGGCGCCCTGACCAACCAATACTTCATCGTCAGTGTCGTCCTCCTGACCAGCTGCATCCTGCATCCAGCATCCAGAAGCCATGTGTCCAAGGGGAATACTGGCTCTGGTGTCAAGCTGGGGACATGGGCTGGGGGCCTCCATGCTGTCCAGCGGTGTCATGGGGACCCAGGCCTTGATGCTGTCCAGCCGTGTTGTGGGGTCCCGAGCCTCCATACTGTATCCCAGGGCTAATGGACTGGAAACCTGGGTAAGCTGGGTCTGTGCTTCAGAACCAATGGAGTACCTACCCCCCGGAGCCCCACCCAAAAAAAGTCCCTTTGGGAAACTGAGGGAGCTCCCCCACCACATGCTCCCCTCCACACTACTCCTTGGGAGTCCTTGGGAGCAGTGGAAAAGGAGACCTGTGAATAGGACGGGTCCAGAAACGGAACCCACTCCAGGGCTTCCTCCTCGAAGCTGTCCTCCCAATCAGAATCCTCCTCATTTGAGGGGCACGTAGCTATAGGTCCCCTGGGGTTTCATCTCCATTCCGTACCCACTCCCCACTTAATTGGGGAGTGCGGGATTATGTTACGCTCGGGACCGGAGCGAATGGAACGGTGCGCAACACACCAAACCCATTGTGCGATACTGTGCGATACCGTTCCGTTTCATCCAGTTCGGACAGTACTATGAGCCAGCGCCCCCCAAATTAAGATCCACCGACCGCCGCTGAGTAGTCCATAGCGTGACATTTATTTAAAGGAATAAGGCAGGTAAAACAAAACAGGGACACAAAACACTTGAATTAACTGACAGTAAAGGTGTGCTAACTAGGCACTGATAACTAGGCAGTCTTTGGAGAACTGGAAAATCACTCCAAACTTAAAAACTGCCAAAAGGCACAAAACAACCAGAGTACACTGTAATAAATATCCATGAAAAAACAGTAAAAGGTACTGGTAATTTGCTGCCAGTACTTTTTCTATAATTTTATGGAATATCACCAAAAAAAAATATACACAGTAGATACAAAGTAATATCTGCTCTTTGTGGAGATCTACTGTGTTTAGAAAAAATATTCTGTTATTGTCTTGAAGGAAATTTTGGTAAAATAATAGAAAAAGTACTGGTATATTTGTTACCAGTACTTCTTACAGTTTTTTTACACAACAATTTTTAACATTGTATGGTTTTCGAAATGACGAGCAAAACATACAGAGCATACACTTACAAGGAGACCACAACCAACACAGAACAGCACAAACCCAGAGACTAAATACAAGTACTGATGATAGAATGCATAACAGGTGTGAACGCTAAACTAGAAACAAGCCCAGTGATTGGATGATGAAATAATTGTCCTGGATGAGCTTCACATATAACAAATCAGTTAATCAGGGCAGTCATACCCCTCTGCCACAGCCTGAGCCTTGACATCATCCATTTTTGGGGAGAGTTGCAAGGATCTCAGTTCAACCATGAAATGTCAAATGTTAACAATGTAAATACATTTGTTAAGAACACACTATGACATTTGGAACAAGCTTTCTACCTGGTTTCCACTGCAGTTTGTTTCAAGTTTCATGTAGGGTCTGCTTGTCATTGTTTGTGATATTTTATCTTCAATTCTAGTGCAGTAAGTCATGTGGCTCTGGAAGCCGGCGCAGAAGGGTGTTGTGTAGGGACCCGATAGGAGAAGAGGTCCATGACATGTTCTGTGTGGACCAGAAAAAGCCAGATGAATCTGAAAGCTGCAACACCAATGCCTGTGACTTAATTTGGATTACAGGGGCCTGGACTGAGGTGAAAGCAAATTAATAACAATGCACTGATATCCGTATTTTTGTAATGCTTTCTCAATTACTGTACTCTCTAATTATGGTGCAATTTTGTCTAATATGGGCATCCATGCTGTGATGATTAAATTGCTGTTATCCTGTTGTGTTGTCGCCCATGGCAGTGCTCTGTCAGCTGTGGGCAGGGATACCACAGACGCCTGGTGTCCTGCAGTGAGGGGCATGAAGGGAAGGATATCTATGAGTATGGGCATCAGTCTTCGGCCAGCTGCCCTGGGCCCAGCCCCGCCAGCTATATGGCCTGTAACAAAGCCCCGTGTCCTGGGAATCTGGAGTGGACCACTGGACCCTGGACACCTGTGAGTGGCTTCCTTTGTACTGTCAGTGTAATGTGTCCTCATTTAAGTGGCTTTTTACCCCAATCCTTTTCTTCTGTCAGTGTTCAGTAACCTGTGGCGACGGGGTGATGGAGAGAACAGTGCAGTGTGTGTCTGCTGAGGGCCCAGGCTCTGGCAGTTGTCCCTTAGATGCTAAACCAGAGGTCAGCAAGCCATGCAGTAGACCTGCCTGTGAGTTAGCATCCAGCATCCTCAGTCTCCAGACCCTCTTATTTACCTAACCCCTGTATTACATACAGTGTGTATTACATACCTCCTTCTCAGTGCTTTGTTCTCTCCATCTCAGGCCATCTGCCCACTAGCTGCGGTGACGTCCAGAGACTGTCTGGCCTCCAGCCTGATGGGGATCAGTTTCTCAACATACAAGGAAAACCAATAAAAGTAAGTTTATAGGATTGTCTTTTCTATTAACGTCATGTTGCACAATTTTACAATCTGTTATACATTGATTTCTTAACGACTTTAGCAAATGTAAACGGTAAATATAAAGACAATGTATTGGCGTCACGGTCAGGCAGCACAAACATTTCTATTGTTAAGCTGATATTAATGTCCAGTTGAGGAAAACCCCTGATGGCCAGTGATCACATGTCTTCAGGGTTTGGAGTCAGACAGATGTAGTGCATTAGAGCACGACTGAGCCAGAAGGGAAGGTTTCTTTGTCTGGCTGTCTTGCTTCATATCCACCTCTTTATTATAATATCAGGACATTTATGCTAATCTTCCTCCTCGTCCTCCACTGCACCTTCCTCCTCCTCAGGTCTACTGTGCACATATGCAGACTGACAGGCCTAAGGAGTACATCAGCTTGACGGCCGGAGAGGGAGAGAACTTCTCTGAAGTATTTGGCTTCAGGTAAAACAAATAGTGGGGTCCGCGAGGAAACATTCATCATGCTGTAACGTGAAGTGTGGAGGAACAATGTGGAACGTGTGTGTTTGATCCCTCCAGACTGATTGACCCAACAAAGTGCCCTGGCAACACTACCAGGAGAGAGGACTGTGAGTGTAGGAGGGACTACACCGCTGCAGGCCTCTCCACCTTCAGCAGAGTACGACTGGACCTCACCAACATGCATATCATCAGTGAGTGGGCTGTAACCAGCTGTGGAAGCATAGAAATAGATTGGATAGAAAGGCCATTGAACTGCTTGGCATGGTCATTCGATGAGTACACATCAAATTGGCGATTGTTGTTAGTTGTCATGGTGACAACACGCAAATCGGTTTAATTCGGAAGTAGGCCACTAGATTTTTGAAATGGAATGGTACACAAAAAAAGGGCTGCCGCTCTGACCATTCTGCTACATTGATTTGAATTGGAATGGCCTTTCTATCCATTCCATTTCTATGTGTGGAGACTTTGAGCAGGGCTACTATCAAATACTGTTTAGTATTTTAACACACACGCACAGCACATTCGCGTTCTTTACACTATCCTGAAAGTCAACCCTAAGCAGTTTTATTCAGGGTACCACGCTTGTCTGTGTGTAACCGGATCTTCCATCCCACACCCACAGATACATCACATTTAGTCCAAGCAGAGTGGGGTTAATGGGATCAGCATGTATTTTAGAGCCATTTTGGGGCACACAATTAAAGGGCCTTCAGGGGTTCTTTTAAATTACACAAAATAGATGGAATTACACTGACACTGCTATTATGTTGATCCTGAAGGTAAAGGCTGAATTTAGGTTATGTGAAAGTGTAATTAATTCAGAAGATGCAGGCTGATATTTCACTCTCATTGTAAATTTTATTGCAATGTCAACTGGTCAAACAGATGTATGTTCCAAGTACATTTTCCGCCAAGCCTTTGTCATGTGTTTACTAATGCTTTCTTCCCTTGTTTCTCTCTGATTTCGTTCAGCCACCGACTGGGAGTTCGCTTCCACACACGAGGGTCATCGAGTTCCATTTGCCACAGCCGGAGACTGTTACAGCGCCGCCCGGTGTCCGCAGGTTAGCACTGCATGGTCAGGCAAACCCCTGGAAGTGAACCAGTGGAGAACGAAACACTTGGTCCTGGTTTCTCTGGGTTTCCAGATATTTCTTTGACAGCATTTATCTCCAGCAAATATGCTGTTGAGTTCAGTGAGTGCCTGGTCCCAGTAGAGCCTTTTGTTTAGCAGGCTAGTGAGCGTAGCGATAGTGTGACTGGAGACAGCAGGGCTGTGGGAGTGCTTACACATGGCCTGAGGACAGTGGGGCCCATCTGTTTAAGGGCTGGTTTGGACCGGCTCTCTGCCTGGGTCCATATCTGCAGATGCTGTTTTCCTGGGAGAGAAGACGGTTGGCTGACACACTCAGTGCCCCTGTCTGCAGCTGGCAAACACACAGACACACATCCCGTGCCGTGTCCCCCCTCACTCTCTCCGATCACCACAGATGATCTGCGTGGCACAGTCTTTTCCGGGTTGTTCTCTTAGATGGAGTTGTCTCTCGTACCAGAGAGTGTGTGAGGGTGAGTCCCTGTACCGGGACATACAGGGCGTGTGTGACGTTAATGCCAACTTTCCGACAGCTCCAGACAGCCCCAATGTGCAACACATATGATGTGTCCCCAGAGGTTTGCAGACTGTGGTCCACCACAGGGGAAAGCCAGTAAAACAGGAAAAGAGACATCCTTTAAAGACCCTGTTTCACACACTTTCCTCACAATTCAGGAGATGGGACTTAGGCCAGTTTTTTCCAATGTCCCTGGAATACCACACTGTTTTTGCCAGTACATGTTACTTTTGATAGGCTTATAATGAATATTCTGCAATATGATAGTTACTAAGCATGTTTTTGAATTAATTGGAATGGATGTATCTACACATTTAAATTAGCAATGCTTTGTAACCTTCACTATACTTGTGTTTCCATAAGACATTTTTAAAGAGCCACACAACTGCAGATGCTTAGCTGTGTCTAAACGATTTACACCCTCTGTTTATAGCTGTTTGTACCATAAAGAGGCTGGTAGTTGTCACTGGGTTTTGGCAGGCTTAAATTAGCTAGGCTTTGTGAATCCAGCTGTTAGATTTTAGTGGACTGTGCTTTACTGCACTCTGCTGTTGGCATGTTGGAAAAAACTGATCTCTCTTACTCTCTCTCCCTCTTTGTTAATTACACTCAAACAAATTTATTGACATGTCATGTAAATGTACATATTTCATTTTCAAAGCCTACTGTGTGAAATCCTTTAGCCAATGTACAACATAACATGATTAAATTAATTATACAACTCAATTTTGTCAACAGGACAACTAGTAGAAGAGTAAAAAAGACATGCAATAATAATATAGTAAATAATGGCCTCTGTGTCTTCCCTCTCCTTTTTCCATAGGGTCGATTCAGTATGAACCTCTCAGGAACAGGCTTCCAGCTAGCAGAGAAAACCAATTGGGTCTCACAAGGAAACTATGCAGTTGCAGATATACACAGATCCCAGGTGACCACCTGATATACCTTCATATAGTGTCATATTAAGGCATTCATATAGGATTTTTTTAGGTCATTCATATGGCGTCATATTAGGTCATTCATATAGCGTCATATTAGGTCAATCATATAGCATCATATTAGGTCATTCATATAGCATCATATTAGGTCATTCATATAGCATCATATTAGGTCATTCATATAGCATCATATTAGGTCATTCATATAGC
>JACXGM010008329.1:8959-29220 GCA_016801145.1 Umbra pygmaea
TGTGTGTGTGTGTGTGTGTGTGTGTGTGTGTCTGTGTGTGTGTATGATAGTGCCAACCTGTGGAAGGAGGGACGTGTTTCAGGTAACATGAGGGCTCTGGTGTTAGATTCTCCTTCTCTAAATCTCTTCTCCTCCAAGCCTCCTGTTACTCTCCTCACAGTGCTAAATCATTCCTTGTTAAGGGATAAATGTGGTTCTATATATGACAGGGCATACATTTTCTTTTTATATATTAAATCAAATATTTATCCAATATAATTCAACATGGAGATGTGGAATGCTAAAAAGGATAGTTCATTGTATGTTAGCTTTCAATCTCTATGCTATCGCCTCCTGGTGCATAGGAGTAGGATCTGCAAGAATATCACAATGCCGAAAGATGTCCACTGTTGCAAAAACAGTGTATCGGACCTCTTCCCTGAACTTAAGTGTATTCAATGACTCTGTGTTCGTGTTGTGTGTTCAGGTGTTCGTGTTTGTGTTCAGGTGTTCGTGTTCAGGTGTTCGTGTCGTGTGTTCAGGTGTTCGTGTTCAGGTGTTTGTGTTGTGTGTTCAGGTGTTCGTGTTCAGGTGTTCGTGTTGTGTGTTCAGGTGTTCGTGTTGTGTGTTCATGTATTAACATGTATTAAATGGCTCATTCCGTGTGTATTCAAGTGTTGATGGTGTGCGTGTTGATATATTAATTTGTTTATTGTACTCATCGTGTGTATTTTGTGTTAATGTGTTTACACTGTGTGTATTCATGTGTTCATGTTTTGTGTGTGTAGGTGGTGACATTATGGTACAGAGCCCCAGAGGTTTTGCTCCAGTCCAGTTACGCAACTCCTGTTGACCTGTGGAGTGTGGGCTGTATCTTCGCTGAGATGTTTAGGAGAAGGTGAGGCGATTTGGTCCACACACGTACACACACACACACACACATACACACACACACACACACACACACACGTGTACACACACACACACGTACACACACACACACACACACACACACACACACACACCTGCTCAACTCTTATTATGGATCACAATTTAAAACTTATTTAGTGGATCACAAGTTGAGAAGTTAGGGAACCATTGCCATAAACAACATCCATGTCTACCCTACAGAAGATGACAAGGGCAGCAGAAAGCCTAGCACTCAGGCCATCTGAGCAGTAACTAAAATGTCCCAAAGCCACCAAGGTGAAAATCTGTCCTTCTGTCTTTGAGCAAGGCAGCTAACTCTAAAGGCTCCTGTAGGTTTCTCTGCTAACTGACTGGAATGTAAAAATCATCACACAAGTGTGACACATCAGAACAGCACAGTTCAGCCATCACACTATTCCCTCACACACACTCGGTCTCTTACACACACGATATAACAGTTTGTATTGAGGTTGCTCACTATTTACAGAAAACAATGCACACTTTTCTAGAAGTGTGTGGATAGACCAATCAGTGAAGGCAGTGTATACATTAGCCTATAGCACGCTACAACCTGTGTAGAATTGATTGCATTTGTAGTTTGTATATGAAGAATAATGAAAGGCCATATCTCAGAAATCATCAACCCCAAAATGGTGGTGTGTCTAGGCTTAGTTTTCATTTGATGGCCACCAAACATGCTGTCATGCAGTCTGCTAACCAAATGGATTCCTGTTTGGTCCCTTCATAGTCTTCTAGAAAGACCTTTAGGGTTAAATCTACCTTTAGAGATGCATACACATACTCTTATATGGGGAATCCATTCTGACTGCATGGAAACACAGAACCCCATTGAATGTCCTGGTGTCAAGTACTGTTGTCTAAGAAACATAGATAAATTATGTTATAAATATAAAAGGTGATTTAAGTGACTTTAAACGTGGTATTGTTGTTGGTGCCAGACAGGCTGGATTGAGTCTCAGAAAGTGCCGATTTACTGGGATGGTCCCGCACAACCACCTCTATACCATAAGCGACGGATCTCTGGGAGAAAAAGCCATGTTTATGGCAAAGGTCAGAGGAGAATGGCCAGAATGTTTTGAGCTGATAGAAAGGCAACAGTAACTCAAATAACCACTTGTTACAACCCAGCGTATACAAAAGAGCATCTCTGAATGCACAACATGTCGAACCTTGAAGCAGATGGGCTACAGCAGCAGAAGACCACACCTGGTACCACTACTTTCAGCTAAGAACAGGAAACTGGGGCTACAATTTGCACGGGCCCATCAAAATTGGAAAATAGAAGACTGAAAAAATGTTGCCTGGTCTGATGTCTCGAGATCTGGTGCAAAATTCAGGTGATACAGTCCGAATTTGGCATAAACAACTTGAAATCTTGGAGCCGGCCTGCCTTGTATCAAACGTTTAAGCTGGTAGTACTGGTGTAACGGTGTGGGGGATATTTTCTTGGCACACTTGTATATACACATATAATACAAATAAGAATTGTAGGGAATCATGTTTTAAGTTTGAAGCTTAGCAGTTTGAATTTAATTACCAAGCTACATGAAACTCCCAATTCCTGTAAATGTTTTATGGAATTAGTCCTCTTGGTGGTTTCCTGATACCGTATTTGTCTTATTCTGGCACCTGGCAATATGTTTGCAACTTGTGTTATAGTTTTGTCAGTTTGGTTATCAAACCGTTAATGGAATTCCGGTATGTTCGAGGTGGTTTCAGATAGTATAGAATTCTGTGTATTTGCCAGTTTGTGGCAAATAGTTTGTGGCAAATAGTTTGTGGCAAAGCTATTTTGAGGCAAATGTATTATTCTACTAGAATCCACGGTAATCTTTTTTCGCTGCACTAGAAGAATAACTGCAACCATCTTTCTGCTATAATACAATACACATTTTGCTGCTAAGGAGTTATGTGTTTTTGTCATGTGATTGTAAATAAACAATGAGTCAGGTTTGTCAGTGATGTAACAGATAAGCCGTCTCTGTTGTCACGGTACCACATTTATTGGTTGGGGGCGGAGCCAGACTGGAGGACTCTGCTTTTATTTATTTGCTTACCCAAACATTTGTCCTGGCACCACTCAATGTACAGGTGGGAGTCTTGTACAGGTGTGCATTTGTATTAGGCCAGATAGATGAACAGACAGGCGGCTGGAGGTGACGACAGATCTCTAACTAGGGATTCAGATGTCCTGTCCCATAATAGGGTTTATTTTTACTCAAATTACTTTCCCTTGTCCTAATGGGCTATTGGCACTGTACCACTGTGAACACGGCTCTAAAACAGTTATTCTTATTTTTTTATTCTCTTCCCAATTCCCACTAAGCATGATGGAGCACCTTGCCGTAAGGCAAAAGTGATAACTAAGTGGCTCAGGGAAGAAAACATCGACATTTTGGGTCCAATGAGAACTTGTGTTTGATCCTCAAGAGGCGGGTAGACAAACAAAAACCCACAAATTCTGACAAACACCAAGCATTGATCATGCAAGAATCAGCTGCCATCAGTCAGGGTGTGAAGGGTTAACACTGAAAATATTGACTCTGCATAAACTTCATGTAAATGTCAATAAAAGCCTTTGACACTTATGGAATGCTTGTAATTATACTTCAGCGTACCATAGTAACTACTGACAGAAAGATCAAAGAACACTGAATTTGTGGAGACCAATACGTGTGTGTCATTCTCAGAACCTTTGACCACGACTGTATGTCATTACTTCTTGATGTTTAGCTTTTGCTATGAGGGTTTATTTGTTTTCTATGTTTTTTATAAAAAATCAATTACAAGAAAAAAAAACGTAATAACAGCAGTAACTGGAAAATGGTGATCTTTCTAGTTATTATTATTAACCTTTATTTATACAGGGAAAACTTGCTAAGACCTGAGTCTATTTCACAGTTGTGCCCTGTGATACAAAACCATAGTGCTATAGATCTGGTGTGGTTTGACAGTTGGTTGGTCAGTTGTTACTTTCCTGGTTGAAACTTGAAATGGTTCCATGTGTGTGAGGATAGCAGAGGCCAGGTTGTAAAATCAATAGGGGCTATCGCTTTTGTAAAGGGCATTCACACCTTCTTGGCTTTCTGACCAATCATAGCACACTGAACTTGAAACTTGATTCAACACTGACAGCAGCTAGAAAAATAAACGATGTGGGCGACACACGCAAGCCACCCCAAAAAACACACAAAATCAACATCATCTAGTGACACCGTTGCGCCACTTTCGCCTGGAGGTAAACGAGGCCTTAAATTCTTCCTAAGAGTGACACAATGAACTGTGAGAGGTGGAGTGTTCAGTGACTGGCTCCTAGTCAACTACCTGAAGTTTGAAAGCAGGCACTTTGATCTCTCTCAACAGCTCACCCTCCTTTAACCTCACCCACTCCCTCACTCTCTCTCCCCCACCTCTTTTTCTGCTCCTTTCTCTATATATATCCTGCAGGTGATTAATGTGGCTTTTTTAAAGGCCACCTGTTACAGATTAAAAGCACCTGGGATCTTAAGAGAGATAAAGAGATGTTAACAGGCACCTGCGTTGGATACCACTTTTTGTCAAAATTTTATGTCAGGGACTGAAGATGTACAGTATGCTGAAATCACAATGGAGGTATTTGTTTTTTATTTGTTTTCTATGTTTTTTTATAAAAAATTTATTACAAGATAAAAAAACATAATAACAGCAGTAACTGGAAAATGGTGATCTTTCTAGTTATTATTATTAACCTTTATTTTACAGGGAAAACTTGCTAAGACCTGAGTCTATTTCACAGTTGTGCCCTGTGATACAATATAAAAACAGCAGCCAAACATGAAAAAAGTAGAAGTAAAAAAATCATAAAATAATTAATAATGAAAACAATTGTATAATAAAATACACATTAAGAGAAAAAAATCACATTTAATGGTAAAGAGCAAATGTAACTGACATTTAAATTGTAATTAGTAGTTTGACTCAAATTCACCTTAGACCTGATGGTTCCTAGCACAGCTTCAGCCACACCATAGCTACTCTCATCAAGGCATGTCCAAGATGGGACAACCTAATGATATTAGTCACTTCTCAATCTCTGGAATATCCCTTCACCACAAGACTCACCGTCTGAATCATTAAATTCATCAAAGGTTTTTCCCCTAAACATCTTAGTGTTTTACTAATAGACTTTTGAAGGGAAAACAAAAATCAATTTTCAAAGTAGCATTTGTCTCCAGAATTAAATGCAAATGGCCTGTAAGTCTTGCATGTTTGGGATGGAAAGTGATTAGTCATCAAGCTGTGAATGACACAGAGAGCTGTGTTGAAATTCCGCTAATCTTAAGGTCGGATGTGTTATGTTAGCGTAGTCAACGCAGGAGTTTTCAGTCACATCATTGTTTACTTTCTCACAGTATATGGGTACATTGATAGACCTCACAAAGACATAACCTCACACACCGATTTCGCTCACAGACACGCATGCCTGTAAACACACATGCAGTCCCTCTCAAACGTGCCACACACACACACACACACACTCAGAGGACAGACCCACACCAACACACAATCACACGTTGCCACATATACTGGCAAACAAATGTGCATGCACACACAAACACACACACACACATTCCAGCAGCTGGTGCCATGTGGGAATGAGTGGCTGGTGCTAGGATAGTGTGAGTCAGAAGCGCGAGTCCAAGCCCAATCTTATCGCCCGATCACCTCTAGGTGTTTGTTTATGTGTCCGTTTGTGTGTGTCTTTGTGTGTTTGTGTATGACTGTGTCATCACTGTGAGCCAGTAATCCATTCTAACTTACGAACCAATCGTGGTTCAAAAACGGACCTCTTGGAAATTACTTTGACTTGTTTTGACATGATAGCATTGTTGTAGTGTATTATATTTTCCTTGTAAAGGCAGGGAACTGGTTTGGTCTGATCTTTATGGTGCAACTCCAAGCCTCAGACTGTCAACATACCCTTCTTCCACCACTTGTCGGTACGGTAACATTTAGAATGGAATGCCAATGCAGTGAACACTGAGTGAAGAGCATATAGTCATATTGGTCAGGATATGCTTGGTGAAATAGGGCAAAGTGCAAATCCGTCACAGCCATCTGACACTTTGGGTTCCGTATAGGTACGTTTTGAGCTTGGTATAAGTAATCCTGTATGGGACCTTTCACTTTGAAATGTACCACCAATTCCCATAATCTTCAAATATTTAGCAGGTAGGGAAGGTGTGGGTTTTCAGGTATGCAGAGATTATGGTAGCGGATAAATCCATCCAGCACATGGTTACTGCCTAATCTCCTGTGAGTTTAAGGTGCTGCAGCTTCAAAGCACAACAATAACAAAGTGCTCAATCTCCACTACAGGCTGCGTTATATTGACATCTGGTGGTGACTGTTTCATGAGGTGGGTAAGAGGAGTCACACGCAGGAGACAAGTGTGTTCTGTACTTTTATTTTCCTTAAACAGAACGCTGCAAGCGGCGTACAAGAACACTCCAGGTCGTATAAGTACGACAATATAACATTACTCTCAGAAGGAAAACAAAGGCCGGAATTACGCACAGGTTTCCGATTCCATAACGTAGATTTACATACACATGACACAACCTCAGAAGACGGGATACGCCGAACGCCGGATCCTGGATGCGTCAGTAACGGAGCCCCAGGATCACTGTTGACAGACTGTAACTTTATATACACTGTAGATATCTTGCTAATTTTCTACTCATATCCTGCACCTTAAAAGTTTAAAATTGTTTTACATTTTAATGCTGTTTGCATTATACTGTTACATCACAGTATAATGCATACATTATACTGTTCATTAAACTGTAGTTCTACAGTCTTATGCAAAATGTAGGCACCCCTGACAAGTTCCAGGATTTTCATTTATAAATAACTGGGTGTTTGAATCAGCAAATTCATTTTGATCTATCAAATAACTGAAGGACACAGTAATATTTCAGAAGTGAAATTTGGTTTATTGGATGAACAGAAAATGTGCATTATACATCAAAACGAAATTAGAGAGGTGCATACATTTTGGCACCCCAACAGAAATATCACATCAATATTTCGTTGAGCCTCCTTTAGCAGAAATTACAGCCTCTAGACACTTCCTATACCATGTAATGAGTGTTTGGATTCTGGATGAAGGTATTTTGGACCATTCCTCCTTGCAAAACATCTCCAGTTCAGTTAGGTTGGATGGTTGCCGAGCATGGACAGCCCGCTTCAAATCACCCTGCACATTTTCAATGATATTCAGGTCTGGGGACTGGGATGGCCATTCCAGAACATTGTACTTGTTCCTCTGCATAAATGCCAGAGTAGATTTTGAGCAGTGTTTAGGGTCGTTGTCTTGTTGAAATATCCAGCCCCGGTGTAACTTCGACTTTTTGACTGATTCCTCTACATTATTCTCAAATATCTGCTGATATTGAGTGGAATCTATGCGACCCTCAACTTTAACAAGATTCCCAGTACCAGCACTGGCCACACAGCCCCACAGCATGATGGAAACCCCACAAACTTTACTGTGGGTAGCAAGTGTTTGTCTTGGAATGCTGTGTTCTTTTGCCACCATGCATAACGCCCCTCGTTATGACCAAATAACTCCACCTTTGTTTCATCAGTCCACAGCACCTTCTTCCAAAATGAAGTTGGCTTGTCCAAATGTGCGTTTGCATTCCTTAAGTGACTCTGTTTTTGGCGTGTGTACAGAAAAGGCTTCTTCAGCATCACTCTCCCATACAGCTTCTCCTTTTGCAAAGTAGGCTGAAATGTTGAATGATGCACAGTGACACCATCTGCAGCAAGATGATGGTGTAGGTCTATGGAGGTGGTCTGTGGGCTGTTTTTGACTGTTCTCACAATCCTTCGCCTTTGCCTCTCCGATATTTTATTTGGCCTGCCACTTCTGGCCTTAACAAGAACTGTGCCTGTGGTCTTCCATTTCCTCACTGTGTTTCTCACAGTGGACACTGACAGATTAAATCTCTATGATGGCTTTTTGTAGCCTTCCCATAAACCATGATATTGAACATTTGTTTTAAGGTCATTTGAGAGTTGTTTTCAGGCCCCCACGTTGAAACTCTTCAGAGAGTCAAAGAGAACAACAACTTGCAATTGGTCACTTTAAATACCCTTTCTCATGATTGGATGCACCTGTCTAATAAGTTCAAGGCTTAATGAGCTTATCAAACCAATTGTGTGTTGCTATATATATATTTATATATATATATACACATATTAATACCTGTTCATATGCTGTAGCTATCCTGCATATCTTGCACCTTAAAAGTAAAAAATATATTTATTTCTGTGATTTATGTACAAAAGACATGTACCAATAGTTATCATTTTTTGTTCAAACTTATTTGGCAATAAATCTATTTCAGATTTTTATGTCAGCAGTAAATACATGCATGCATTAGTCTCTCTGACCCATTCTCAGTAATCCATAGAAGTAAGAGAGTTAAAACAATCAATGACTGTCCTAAGGTTCAGCATGGCGTAGTGGGCTAAGTCACTGCATCGCAGGACAGCCTACGTCATGATGGTCATTGGTTCGAGCCTGACTCTGGGTTTTCTGAATATCCCAGAACTTCCTGCACAAGGCAGTGCAAAGTGGTATAGCGCTGCATGGGATTTGGGTTAGATAAATCAGATTATCTATCCTGCCACGCCACTCTCCAGCAACTCCTTGTGTTCAGATCGGGCGGCTGTAAATTAAATTGTGGAACTATAGGTGAACGTAATCATCCCGTGCATGATCTGACTAAAGGCTTCCGTGTTGGATGAACAGTGCAAAAAGAATCAGTGACATGTGGTTGGATGAACCATGGTGGCACCCCTTGTCATCCCACAGATCTGTCCAAGGAGTTGTGGAGCTGCCAACAAGGCAGGTTTAGTGGGAATTGGGAGGGGAATAAAAAAATATAAGAATAACTGTTTTAGAGCCGTGTTCACAGTGATATAAGGAAAGGTGATTTGAGCAAAATTCTCTGATGACAGAGATATTATTAGCTTTACTCAACATTGCAGAAAGTTGTGTTTTTTATTCTTCTCCCAGCTAGGCTCTGTTAAAATAATAACAGTTCTTTCACACGGTGTGGCACTACTCAGCCCCCCCCACACACACACAGACACACACAGACACACACAGACACACACAGACACACACAGACACACGTCAGTGAGCTAAAACAGACTCCATGAGGTAGAGGGTTAAATATTCTTGTTCCTACCGTTGGTTGGTTGGCGGTTCGGAGCAGCGGTCGGCTGGGGTTTGACTTGAGAGGACGAATGTATGCACTGATGATGACTACTGGAATCTGTGTGGGTGCCAGGGGGTGGGTGCCAGGGGGTGGGTGCAATGCCGGCCCAAAGCCACAGGAACCGCCAGCAACACTGCACCATCCCTCCATCCATCCACCCCCGATCCATGGCAACCACCTACTTCTCCTCTCCCTCCTATTTCTCCTCTCCCTCCTGGCCTCATGCGCTCCTGGGACATGAGCGTGCCTTTCTCCCGTATGAGCTGGTAAAGGAATTCTCAGTTCTCTCTGCCAGGAAACCTAGTCCTGTACACAACAACTGAGCATGTCTGGGGCGCATGGTTGTGCCAGTTAGACATGATCCATTCCCTAGTGGCATGTTTGGCCAGCTGGGTTGGAATGTTTTACATGTCATTTTGAGAGGATGGTACATTGGCATGAAGGCCACCTGAGCACATGCCCCAGCAGCTCAGTTGGTAGAGGACAGCGCTTTGCTAAGTCAGGGTAAGGTGGTGTGTGAAGGTGATTCCCAAAGGGGACCAGTACGAAAAAGTATAGAAATCTATTCAATCACGGTCACACTTTATTTGCTTGATTCATCTATGGGAAGGATTAAGATTAAGAATAGCAGAATTGTTAGAATAGGGGTCTCCAACCTAAATGTTTTCACTCAAATCCTAGTTTAGCTCACCTGCACATTCAAGACTTGAACTATCCAAATGTAGCATTTCTCTACACAGTATTCTACGTTGATAAATACCACTAAGTTTCTAAAATGCTTCTATATTCACTGCCACAGATCTTAATTGATATATCAAGGACAAAAACCCATTTGACATTAAATTATTTCAAAAATGTTTTATATTGATTGAAGGTGTAAAACTCTTCACCAATCAGCATTAGTCATACTGACGTGTCCTCTACTCCACAGACCCTTGTTTCGAGGAAACTCAGATGTTGACCAGCTGGGCAAGATTTTTGAGTAAGTAAACGATTCTACATAATGCTACACAATATATTTACTGTTGATGATGATAATGGAAAGTACAGACACTGGTCGTGATTATGATGAGTATGTCTAATGATAACAGTCTAATTATTAAGTCTTTAATTATGAGAATTAATTAAGTATTTAATTGTGAAGATATGGAGTATTTAATTGTGAAGGTAAGGAAATATTTAATTGTGATGATGAGGAAGTATTTAATCTTGATGGTGAGAAAGTATTTAATTGTTATGCTGAGGAAGTATTTAATTGTGATGACGAGGAAGTATTTAATTGTGATGATGAGGAAGTGTTTAAATAAGTGAAGCAGTTCAGCCAGAAGCCTGAGTGGGCATGGCTCAGCAACACATAATAATAATAATAATACATTCAACTTATATAGTGCTTTTCAAGGTACCCAAAGCGCTTTACACAGTGAGGGGGAAAGCCCACCTCATCCACCACCAATGTGTAGCACCCACTTGGGTGATGCACGGCAGCCATTTTGCGCCAGAACGCTCACCACACATTAGCTATTAAGTAGAGAGATGAGTAGTTGTATATGCCAATTAGGAAGGAGGGGACTATTAGTAGGCCATGATTGAAGTGAGGCCTGATTGGGAATTTGGCCATGACACTGGGGTTAACACCCGTACTCTTACGATAAGTGCCATGGGACTTTTAATGACCACACAGAGTCAGGACACCCGTTTAACGTCCCATCCGAAAGACAGCACCCTATTCAGGGCGGATGTGCCCATCACTGCCCTGGGGCAGTGGGAATGATCTTAAGACCAGAGGGAAGAGCAGACATCAGGAACCAACCTACCACAGTCACACGAATTCCCTAATTAACACCGCAGCCTATTTAATTAATCAGGTGTACTCACTCAGTCTATTGCATGTCGGTAGCGACTAATAAATACTAATAATAATGATGAGGAAGACGTTTCTAATGATAATGATAACAATAATGATAATGATAACAATAATGATAATGATAACAATAATGATAATGATAATGATGACAATAATGATAATGATAATGATGACACTAACGGTTATCCCACAGTGTGGTTGGAGTTCCGTGTGTAGACGACTGGCCCCAGGAAGTAGCTCTACCACAGAGCGCCTTCGCTCCTCGGGCACCTCAGCCAATCGAAAGCATTGTTCCTGACATGGATGAGCTGGGAAAGTCCCTTCTGCTCGTGAGTGTCACACAAACACACACACAAAATACACACAAACACACTTAGATTACAAGATGCATGGTTTCAATTTAATTTGTCCCGACGGAATAAAACTAACACTTTTGTTGTTGAACTTTTAGTTTAACAGTGATTTTCTCCTGCTCTCTGTACAGCAATTCCTGGCGTTTAACCCATCCAGGCGGATATCAGCATTTGCTGCTCTGACCCACCCCTACTTTCAGAGTGTGGACGGTGACAGCAGGAGTATGTACGCCCAGCCCATCACCAGCAACAAGGCTAGTATGGAGGAACGAGCTGCCTGAGAGCCCCACAGAGAGAAAGAGGGATAGATGGAGAGAGCAAGGGGGAATGAGAGATGGAAAAAGAGATCACCAGTCACACATTTGAATAAAACAGTGCTGTTTTCCAAAATGTACCGTTTTAAATGCTGCTTTTTAGGATACTTAAGAAAAAGAAGAAAAAAAATCTTTAAACAATGCAAGGACCCCTAAGACGGATTTCCAGGAGCTGCTGCCTCTTGTCTGTCTTGCCTTGGCCTGAAAAGATGTCCATGATGGGGGAACCAAGCCAAGCACCAAGGCAACACACATACATGAATTCAATGGAGGAAGAACTTACTCAGCTTAATGCTAGTTATGGTCAAACCATCGCTTCTGTTTTGAAATTACTGCCATCTACAGTATGTCCTGTGTTACTGCAGGCCAGACAGGATTCTATAAGGGCTTTCAGCTTGTAAAGACTTTTTGTATGGTGCGAAACAAAGCCTTCCAGTGGGACTTTTATGGCATACTTCAGTGTAAAACATTGTGATGAAATATGATGAAGACCTTTCAACGCTCTATATTTCAGTCTCTAAATTGAAAGACCTAAGGCATGTAGCCTTGGAGAATGACTGGAATAACAACAAGGTATGCAGTGCATGTAGTGTCCCTGCTAAGTATTGGACCAGAAACGTGGGAAAGCGGAATATATAATATACTCCATATATACTATACTACAAAACATGTGAATTTAAAATAAATTCCACAGAATGGTTTTATCTTTTAGAAATGGCAACCCTTTTAAAGGCATAGCACCAAAGGTCATCTTGTTCCCAGACCATTCCACCCATATTCGCTGAAGATCTGGTGGAGCTTTGCAGGAAATGTGGCCTTACGAACCCTATATGAATACTGCCAGAAATAGGCTACATGTAAACATATAGAATTAAAAACACATTAAGAATAACAAAGAATTTAAAGTAAAATGTTCAATCAATAACTTTTTAAACTACTTTAAAGGCACAGTGGCATGCTTTAAGTTCATCCAATGAATGAGACTCATAAGAATTGAGTTCCAGGCTCATAGGCGCTGTGCGCGACAGCCTGGGGACGAGGTTACAGCGAAGGGGTTGGGACTGTTGGCTGGACAAGTGTTTCTGGTTAGTCAGGCACAAATGTTGCAGGCGTAATAGAACTGTTAATTTTTAGTCCTGGTTTTAGGATTTTTGTTTGCTTTGGAGTCTGCTAGTGATGCTGGTCAAGAAAAGGTAAATTAAAGTAAAAATTCCATAATGAAAATCTGAAACAATCAGAAACATTTTTAAAGCCTTACACTTAAACTCATCTGCAGTATGAACTGTAGTTAAATAAAAGCACTGGCACACTCACCAATGCCAAACGACTTAGGCCAAAATGTAACTCTAAAAAGGATGACCAAAAATTGTTGAACATAATGAATTAACATCAACTATCTGGCAGATCAGAAACACTCTCTCCATGTGGTCAGTGTGGATGTGTCAGTCGGTAACCACCCATATAAGACCAGATAAAAACAAAAATGGCTAAAAAGCAAGAAACAAGTCACTAGTTAGCCTCAAAGCAGAATATAAATGAATACCCTCAAATGACAACAGGGCATTTACAAACAATTGTATTGCATAGTATCTATGTGATTTCAAATAAAAACGTTTTGAGTATAGCGCAAAAACAAGAACAAAATGCTTGCGGTCCCAATTATTAATTAGGGCATGTATCAGAAATGTACTTAAGTACTTCATGCAAGTCTAAGTGTAGTCTCAAGTATTTTGGGCACAGGTCCAAGTCAAGTCTCAAGTCTTAAATTACCATGAGCTAAGAGTTCTCTATGCCCTGTCTGGGGAGTTTATGGTTAAATGTGTTAACTAGCTCTTAGTTACTAACTAACTATCTATATTAGAAACAGGTCCCATTCTTGACAACCTGCTAACATTAGGCATCTCACTAAATGTAAACACTGGAGAATGTATCACGGTTTTCACTTTAGAAAATGTCTAAACTAGCTAGGTACTGGTAGCTAAAAAGGCTAGCTAACTTCAATAAAGTAGCATTGGGTTGTTTTGATGAACTTAAACTAACCTGAAAGCAGTCAGCCAGCTGGACGTTGTAGACAGTCAAAACAGTCAGCTTTCTCACTTGTGTTTTTACTTTCAATGAGAATACAAAAGTTAGCTGACTATGAATGCTTCACCTGCAGTAATTAATTTTCAATGTTCGCTTTTACTGTCCAAGGCACAAGTCTAATGACTACAAGTCCCAAGTTGAGTGTCAAGTCTTTTGAACAGCTCGCAAGTCAAATTGTTGGTGACTTAAGTCCAAGTCTGCGACTTAAGTTGGTATAGGCCTATGCTCTATTCAACAACATTTCGTTTCACATACAAGTATAATTCTGTATTTCCTAACTTAATTTTTAAGTTATTGGCTGTTTTTGTCTTACTTTCTAAGTTGTCTTAATTTTATTGGACATTAAAATCAACACCATGCATGGGTTAGAAATGGGTGAATCCAAGGTAAAGTTTAGCAGTGTAATCCAGATAAAATGGTAACGGACCGGAATAATTCCAGATAATGCACTAATTCTGCGCAAATATACTAGTCGTGGGGATTAGCTGGTTTGACTTGCATTTTCAGAGTATGTGCAGAACAGTCATAGTGTTAGTGTAGGTGTCAGTTAGTGAAAAGCAGTTAGGTCGGAAACTTTTGTTGAAAGAAAAATGTATGTTGGGTAAAGTTGAAAAATACATAGTTATTCTGGGTCAAAAATATAGTTTTTTATAATTAAAGCTCGCTTTGCGATTATACTAATGTTAGGAGCACTCGTTTCAATGTGAATTACTGGTCTCTGCTAGAATGTCAAGTTAGATTTGCTTTGTTTTTCTGTTCATTTCAATGTTTGTGAAAATCTTTACAGCACAGTATACATGTAGATAATAACTTTCACTCTGGTATGTATAGTGCTGCTAGCACAAAAATACACTCAGGACTTTCACTGTTAAATCAGAAATCAATCTGACACACTTTGCACATTCATGATTAGACTGCCGCAACTTTTTCAAGTTTTCTTCCAAGTGGATAATAACAATGCTCTCAAATGGTCGTGTTTCTATGCTTATTTTACATAATTCATTACTGTGTGAATCAAACTGCACGTTTTCTATGATACTTTTGATATCCTAGTTGTTTTTCTATGTCAGGACACGTGGTTCAATCTGTTATATGATTATTTCTGTAATTTACTTTATTTGATCTTTGATGGAATTTACTCAATATAGCTGCCAATGTGTTTGTACTGATAGTTATTACTGATGGATAAATAGCAAATTTAAAGGGGAATCATTGGGACTATTTACGATTTGTCCTAGCAGGCAGATCTTGTAAGAGCAGGTCCGAGCTAGTGGGAGTGTAATATCATTGGTATATTGTTCTCCCCCCAATTATGAGCTAGAAATAACGCTGATCGGCTTGAAAAACAAATGTTCTGTCACCGTGACTGGGGACCCATTGGGGAACCCCGAGTGCTTGTGGTACATGAAGTATACATTTTATATGATAATAGTTGTGGGGTTTCATGATAGTCTGTATACACTTGAAATTATCACTGTATGTTTTTTTAGTTTAAAAAGTGTATTGGTCATTTGTAAACCCCCAAAACGGGACAGAAATAGTGTTTGCATTGTTAAAAGCTATTTTTTACAGCCACATATACTGTGTCTCCCATAGATTACCTATGTATTGCTTTTTTAACGACTTTTACAGTACTGAAACTGAAAAAATAAGTAATTCATCACAATTGTAAGCTCAAAGACAGAAAGGCCACAGATGTATTTCAAATGCACACTTTTAAATGTTAATTTCATTTAAAATGATGATACGGATGTAATAGGCTTTATATTTACATGAATAAATGCCACAGTGGAAATACATTTATATAAAAATGGCTTTGTAAATGTGACCATTCTTGTTTGGGATTTATACAAATAAATTAATACGTTTTTCATTCTTGTTAGGTTGTGGAATCTATGATATTAGTTGAATTAGTTTAGTTTAAATCCTTTACCCGGTAACTTGACTGAGAACAGATTCTGATTCGCAGTAACGGCCTGGGGAGGATGGGATGAATGAGCCAATTAAAAGCTGGTGATGATGATTAGGTTACGGTGATGGCATGAGGACCAGATTGGAAATGTGTCCAGGACACTGAGGTTGTTATGCATTACAGGACTGTACCATTCCGCACCCATCATGGTACGGATTGTGTTCCCAGCTACACCCAGCCCGCTGGAGAGCATACCGTACCGGTCTATATCGAAGAAAATATATACCTAGTAGGCCTACTTGACAGGGACGAATCGGACCGGTGGGTGATGTTTCAAGTGGAGAAATTCAGCAGCGAATGTTCGTTGGTTTCTTTACTTGAATTGACAGATTAAAAATGAAAATATTCTAAATAAAAATGACCTTACTGTATATGCACGTTCAGCATTGTTACATAAAAATAGCAATGGGTACAATGATTTTATTCATTTTATTTATTATTTTCCCATTTCAACTGAAATTGCGCCAATCACAGGTTCGTCTTTGATAATATCATGAATTTTAGGCTTTGCTTTTATGTGTAACAAAACACTACATTGTGTAGGGAAACATGTAATATGAAAAGCTTTTTTCATATAAAAAATCAAGATTCAAGGTCAAGAATTTATACAGATGTATAAGCGGGTCTCTGAAAGAAGTAGCCTTTTGACCAGCAAAATTATACATCCCTATTGACATACTCAAACATTTGTTCGAATCAGACTTACGAGTTGCCTGCTATTGTTTTTCTACCTATCGTTTAATTTATACTTTCTGTAAATTGATGGGGCATAGCCTACAGGTTTTTTTCTCTATACAGTATAGTAGTGTGAATTAGTTATCTCCCACTGTCATTTACAAAGGCTAGAAATGCTCAGATCGGTTGTGGAAACAACCCGGACTGTACTCGACCAGTCTGTATAGGCGCGGAGAAGTACAGTGCGCTATAATGGAAAACTGACAGTGCCATGGGACACCCGTTGCGAATGACTTTTAGACCAGAGGGAAGAGTGCCCCCTACTGGCCCTCCAACACCACTCCCAGCAGCATTGGTCTCCCATCCAGGGACTGACCAGGCCTGACCCTGCTTAGCTTTAGAAGCAAACCAGTGGTGGTAGGCTATTTCAATGTTCTGGAAAAAGATTGTCAACCAATTCAAACAAGTTAAATAATCTGTTAAGAACCTGTATCTTTTTATTTGACACAACCAGCGGTTCTGTGTTGGAATAGTATGGGCATGATAATGGTAAAAACAAAAACATTTAACAGTGAATACATCACTGATTGGCCAGCTCAAACTCTTTTTTCAAGGGTTTGTTTAAGAAAGAAGCTAGAGGTATGTTTGTTTTTATCACACAATGTTTTTCCCTACATTCAGGTGTGGCTTATTGGGCAAAGTCGTTGCATTGCAGAACCGCTACGTTACGGTGGTCACAGATTGATCCTGGCCATATATTCTGACTTTGCCTGGAAGCCCTAGCACAGAGGCAGCACAAACTGTCCAATCACTGCTTTAAAGAACAGATAAGTCGGACTACATACATTGGTACGTCTCTTCAGCGACTCTGTGTGCAGATCTGGCGCCTGTGAGCTCTATTGGGTAAGTATAGATGATGAATGTTAATCCCCCCGTGTATGTGTTGGACTAGCATGTGAGATTAATCGGAGGCCATGACTCACTGCCTTGAACAGTGCAAAATGGAAATTGAAAACCTTACCCCTTCTGATATTTAGGGTTCATCCACGAAGTCGTAGAACCCTATTGTTTTTGTGTGTTTTAGTTATTATTATTTTTTGTTGAATGGTTATTATTTGTTGTCTGCCACGCCGGCTGAAATTCCCTTGAGCTGGAATGAGCTAGAAACATGAAACTTGGGGGAATAACTGGAAAGGGTGTGCATGTGCTTCCATAGAAATATGAATCCAATCGGCCACATGGTGGCGCTGTAGTTAAGGCTTCAAAATGTAAACTTTGAAAGGCCACGCCCCTCACACCGTAAGTCGGATTGACTTGAAATTTCTCACACAGGTGCAGCTCAGTTTGCTCTACAAAAAAGCCTCAAGGACCATTAAGGTCCGCCTACAAAACTTTTCCGACATTTTGAATTTTTTGAGAAACACATTTTTGACATCTCCTCCTAAACCGTAGCTCCGATTGCCAACAAAATTTCAGTGAATCATCATTGGACCAAGTTTATTAAAAGTTAAATAAACCATGTTGATATCTCAATTACTTTTCAAGTTGTTGACCAATGAACTTCAAAAGGGGTGTGGCTCTGGACATAAATGAACACAAATCAGCCACCGTAGGGCCAATTGTCACAAAACTCACAGGATATGTTCAGATAAGTGCCCCAGATATACCCATACAGTTTCATATACATGCGTCACTAGGTGGCGCTACAAGCACAAAATAGGTCAGTAGCATTACACAGATTGTACTATTAATCGTATATTCAACCGCCAATAATGGCAAATCTCTCAGGATATATCATCATAAGTACCTGAACCGCGCCCTGCATTTCTAATTCAAATTGACTACTAGGGGGTGCTTTTATCTTCTCCTACACTGTAGCTCCGATGTAGTGGCTCTCGACATAAATGAATACAAATCAGCAACCGTAAGGCTAATCATCACAAAACTCACTGGATGTGTTCAGATAAGTTCCTAACATATACCCAGACAGTTTCATATACCTTGACCACTAAGGGGCAATACAAACACAAGATAGGTGAGTGCCAATACACAAATGTTACTAGTAATTGCATATTCATTCTCCAATCATGACAAATCTCTTAATAAGTAACTGAACCACACCCTGCAAGTCTCATTCAAATTGACCACTAGGGGCGCTTTAAATGTATAATAACTGCACATGGAATGACATAAATCAAGCTATAGATCATAAAAATGATAGCATATGTATTATAACAATGTTGAACCTTGTGTGAAATTACTTTGAAGTCGCTATTGAGAAAAAAGGGTTGAACCCACAAATCGCCGCTTGCGGCTATATTTGTCATTGGTTTTGTTCTTTCTCCATGATTTGCCCAAATAATATGTGATGATCAAAAACATAAAAAACACATCTATATTTCACTTATTTGAGCCACTGCTGGCAGAGTCTATATAATACAGACTCTCTGCCTTCGGGAGATAAACATTGTTTAACCTTTATGGGAAGTTCTGGAGTGCAAAATACAAAGATGTCAACGTCCTTGATCCCTCAAAGAACTGGATGCTTTTCCTCTTAAAAAAATATGCGATATCCTGTTACACAAGGATTGAGCTATTCTGAATGTGAAGTTGACCGATTCTTGTGCTAAAGCCCCCCTAAAATACAGTAGCACTAGCAACATCACTGCCAATATTATAAACAACTGCACATTGTTATTGACGCTAAAGGGGGCAATACACCATATTGAGAACTGAGGGTGTACAGACTTTTGAACAGGGGAAATTTCATTATTTGTTGTTGCCATGTTAGGATTTATGATTGTGCTATTCTGTTATGACCTACAGTTGATACAGTATGAATGCCATGAGAAAAAAAAAAAAATAAACAATTGTTTTGCTTGCTCACTCATGTTTTCTTTAAAAATGGTACATCTAGTTACCATTTTTCCAGGGGTATTTCCAACTTTTGAGCACAATTATATATACTTGTATTAAATCCCAAGTAGGAAAGACATAAGATAAATAATCCACTGGTCTAGAAAAGATAGTGTACTTTTTTCCATAAACTAGTAATATGTTGGATGAGTGTGCTGGGGACAACTGCCCAGGGGTGGTAAAAGTACTCAAAAGTTATACTCAAGTAAAAGTATATATACCTAAATTTAAAAAGACTCCAGTAAAAGTAAAAAGTCCTCCATTCAAACATTACTTGAGTAAAAGTACAAAAGTGTCCGATTAAAAATGTACTTAAGTACCGAAAGTAGAAAGTAAATATTCAAATTAACTGTAAATATCAATAATTAAGCAGCTCAATTGTTTTGTTAGTGATATGCCATGTTTTGTTAGGTTTGCAATCATAAGAGTCAATGAAGCACCTTAATGAAGCACCTTAACCCAATATAGGGTTAACTTGTAATAGACACGTTCCATAACATTAGCTGCATCAAACAGAAGATGTTTCAGAATATCAATGAGGAAGAACCACCTCTTTAAGTTTAAATATCTTCAAAACACACCATTAAGCGACACAGACTACTAATTAAATCTGTAAAAGCTTCTGTTCAGCTTTAGCAGAAGCTGATTTTCAAACTTGCTAGATGGTGTGATGTATAGCTGCCCAGGGGGGTATTGCACGAAAGTAGAATAAAGAAATCCAGGATAACTGAAAAAGCGCAGCTTGACTTAGTGTGATCTGCTCATCGCGGCTTAATCGGTTGCACGTTTGCTTAGCCAGGATGAAAAGGTAAAGCTATGTCAAGCCAGATGTAGATATTCTGGATAAGTGCTCGTTCACGGCTTTCTTAAATAGACCAC
>JACXGM010008330.1:0-29116 GCA_016801145.1 Umbra pygmaea
GTTGACAACATTCCCAGCTCAGAGGACGGAGACTGTGGTGAATATGGTTTCAGATTGGAGATTCGACAGACATCAGGCTTTTCAAATCTCAATAGTTCTTAAACAAAAGAAGAAGACTGCATTTTCATGACACACTGAACGCGCCCATTACCAGCGCGGAGAGTGCCTCGCTTTCAGTTGTCTGCTCTGGTACACAGCTGTTGATCCTTCGTGACTCGTAATGTTTACGATTGGTGCAAAATGGCTAAATAAGGACTATGCAACGTTGTAGAGACTTCATCAAAGTAAACAAACAATTAATTAAGTTAACGTTTTGTTTATAAGAGCTAGTGAGACAGCCACATTTCTGTCGAATCTCCAACCTGAAACTATCTTTATCGCAGTAGGACAGAGGTCGTATTCCTAACGAATTGCCCTTGGCTGGAACACAGCCCTTGGCATGTGTGTGACTGAACATGTGTGACTGAACGCTTACCAAGTGGTGTTACTGCCAAGGGCCAAGAGTACAGTCAGTACATAGTCCAACTGCACGTGTCTGGCGTTCTCACTGAGTTTAGTGATGCACTTTATTGATTAGTGACAATACTAGCCTACTTTTAGTAACGACTGGGTTGTGATTGTCCCAGTTAAGATGAATGCACTGTAGGGATAGGACAAACAATACATTTCCCGTTCAAGTTTAAAGGTACAATATGTTATATCAATCAAAACAATAACAAAATACATACTTTGCATTAAAAGCAAACATCACTATACATATATTATATATATTTCTTAGTTGTGTACTTACATTATCCTAAATGTTTCCACTAACTTTCAAATCCAGAGAAATGTGTAATATAATTCGAAGACACGGGACGTTTCATTTTGTCGCCCGTAAATGGCGTCATATAACTTGTGACTGCTCTAGTTGTTCTAAGTTCCAGGGAGCCGCCAAACATAACGTGAATGAAGTTATAATTTTTTTAACAATATATTACTTTGTCAGTGAACATTTTTTCTGCCGGAGACGCTAGATTGGAAGGTTGTCATTGACGACGATAACTAACCCATGATCCTACGCAACCTCCCAACGTCATCCAAGTACATCTTTTGCTATTGTTTTGATTGAGAGCCCCCTGGCGGCCAAAAATTACATATTGCACGTTTAAATGGAATAAAAACAAATGTCATGTGTGTTGCAACTTGTATGTTGTGGCATAAAATCAAAACTCTAATAACAGTTTACTGGAGATAACTTAATGCTAATCATTAGAAATGACACACTCAAAACCACAGCTATGAAGTACAGGTACAGCAAAGATAGGTAGGCAGGCTTGTTTAGTAACATAATTTTAGAAAACCCATAGGTTTTTACATTCTGCATTATTAATTAGCCAAGGTGTTAGTGCTAAAGCTCCTCTGTTTTATGCTACATGGTTATGCACAGTAATCTACAGTAATGAGAATAGACAATCATTTAAAGCAATAATGTTCACCTGGTCTGCCCTGTCCTCTTTGCGTTGTCACACGCAGGCACTTCCCTTGTCCTACTGTCTGGATAAATCTGCAAATATGTTGGTCGTTATCGTTTGCTTCTCCTTACTTTACAGCACTTTTGCGTTAAGTATCGGATATTTTTATAGTCATTAAACAAAAGATGAAAAATAAATAGTTTAAGGAATTGTCCTTAACCTTAAATAAATAAAAAAACTCCAAGCACAATGTGAGCTAGCTCTAACGGCACACCACCTTCCATGTTACTAACATCCAAGTTTAAGTCATCTGCCCTAAACCATGTTGGGTGCACATTGGGTGTTGGAGGACTCTTACCAACCACCCTTGCCTCTGCTCGCCAAACACACTGAACACAGGTGAATTAGGACGTCAGAACGTTTCAACGCACTGAACACAGGTGAATTATGACGTCAGAACGTTTAAACACACTGAACACAGGTGAATTAGGACGTCAGAACGTTTAAACGCACTGAACACAGGTGAATTAGGACGTCAGAACGTTTAAACGCTTGCACCCCTAATTTCTTGCTCGATTCTTGTTAAATTACTGTTACGTAAAATATAAAAAGACGTGTATTATGAATTGTATTTGTGGTGTTGAATGTAGGCCATGTAAATGTAAATTGAGGCAGTAAAATGTATAATTTTATTTTTATTCCCTCCCTTGGCATTGTGAAAAAGGGCAGTCATCAAAATGGGACAGTTTAGTTTTTAACAAAATTCTTTGCACATGTCCCATTTTCATAATCCACGGAGTGTGTGTAAATGCTTTCTTGTGTCTAGTTAACACTAATACTGTAAATAGTCTTCCAATCTTCTGCTAATATTGTACATTTTTAATTTCTCTAGCAATCCCACATCAAAACCTGACATGTCTGTGATAGCGGGGCTGGGACAGGTCACAGCCCAGAAAATCTCTCGAAGCATCACTTACTACTACACCAGCCGTAAACCATGGGGTTATACCCCCCCAACCACCTCCCAGGTGGACACTATTCTCCCCTCCAGCCCATGCCTCCCAATCTCTCCCTCTGACCCTGGTTTCTCATCTCCCGCCGCTTCCAGTGTGGATGAACCAACCTTTGCTCAGTCTCTGCCCTCAATCTCACCCCGCCCTCTACTCCTCTTGTTCCCTTGGCTGGGTGCTAGACCCGGCGCACTCACAAAGTACAGAGACCTCTACATGGTCCGTGGCCTGGACATACTGATGGTGGAGAGCAAGGTGTCACACTTCCTGTGGCCCCGCTGGGGACTGGAGTATGGGGCTGAGATCTTGGAGCTCTTGGATGACCCGCGTTTTAAAGGGCGCCCCCTTCTGGTTCACGCCTTCTCGATTGGCGGCTACATGTTCAGCCAGCTGCTCACCCACATTGTCCGGTCACCACAAAGGTACCCAGGAGTGGTCCAGCGGGTTGTAGGACATGTATACGATAGCATGGTGATCGGGACGTTAGACCATATGGCTACAGGTGAGAGAATAGGAATATTAATATATTTATTTGCAGTTTGTTATAACTTTTCAATGTTTTTACATATGTGGTGCTTTGTATATTGTATGTGGTCATTACATTTTCACATTTATTATTATTTTTTTTAAATGTCTGTTTATATTATTGTTAATGTGTGTTGTAGGTTTGGGCAAAACCCTGGTCCCTCATGCTGAATTCATGGTGCGATATGCAGCTCTGCTCTACTTCAAGATTTTCAAGTCACAAACAGTAGACTACTATGACCGTGCTATCAAAGTGTTTTTCAACACCCCCATCAACGCACCGGCACTCTTCTTCTTCTCCGAAAATGACAAACTGTGCGACCCCGTTGCTGTGGATGAATTAGTCGAATTCTGGAGGAAGCGTGGTATTACTGTGGAAAGCAAGAAGTGGAAAGAGTCTGTGCATGCCGGGCATCTACGCTGTCACTCAGAGGAGTACCTCTTGACTTTGGATAAATTTATGTTGTGCTGTGTTGCTGCTCTCAGGGCAAAGTTGTAAATGGCACACAGAGTTGAACATTAACAAAGGCCCACTGACCCGGGGTCATTAAGAACGAACTTCAGGCCTTTAAACAAAGAATCACTTGGCTGACCGGGCCAGTGCTTACTTTTCCCATTTCAATTCAGTTGTTGATCTGTCATCTTTATCACTCCTCCCACTTCAGTTTCGCCTTGATGTCACATTAAAGTTTCTGTCATGCCACTACTTCTCCCTCTGTTTGTTGGTGGCAATATCAGCATCATCGTTTTGACCAATAATATCGGAAGTAGGGTTGGGTATCTTATACGTTTGAACCGATACAGATACCTTTTGTGATACCTTATAATGATTATGATACCTAAACTGATACTTGCTTTAAAACAATTATGAACAAATGCTTTAAATGGTCTTGGTCTTTAGGCTATAGCAGGATTTTGATAGTCATCCATGCACACAGAGGCATACTGTGACTTGTATTTATTGTTTGCATCAAACATAAATGGTCATTCAATATTACAGAATGAAAATAAAAAAATCTTTAAATACAAATTTTGATGGAATGGGATAGTAGAGAAGAACACATACAAAGAATAAAAGTGAAATACAACTAGTAAAGAACAGATCCTGTTGAAGGCACCTTTCTTCTAGAAAGCAATGGAATCAAAACCTTTGTTACCTGAACCTAGCAGAGTCCATAGTAGGGAAAGGATGAATATCCTGTACAGTAACTTCACCAAAGCCCTGTGACATTTATCCATTTTCTCAATTGTTAATTTAGGACTGGCATGATATGACTGCACTGCTGATGATAGTGACATGAGACAAAGGTGAGGAAAAAGGATGCGTGACGTTCACGTTACAACGATGTTGAATGATGAGTTGCCCCGCTTAGTAAGCATGCATTATAATTGTAACTAATGCTAACCATGTCTTTGGTAATACAGAATGAAGAATGCATTCATAAATGCATATTTTTATTTTAAAACGATAAGTGCCATTACTTTCCCTATTACGTTTTGCATCCTTAGCATAACTTTCGTGGAAGAGATTTCAGATGGCCCTTTAAATGAACACTTGATCAACAAAGGCATGGTTATAATTTAGTCCTTGTCTACTTACAACTTGGATTTGTGTATATATTTTCTTCGATATGTCCAAAGTAGTTAAATTAGTGTTTCCTCGAGTCACACCAAAAGAGCTCAGGGTATTGTGGGTTTTGGGGTAGCAGCGCTGAGCCCATTGTATAGGAACTCCGTATTTTACACCCCAGAAAAGTAGAAGAAAAACATCTGGATAAATAATTCAGTGCGCCAGATCAGGTGGGTGGTGCACTTAAGAGAACAGCTGACACCTTGGTGCGCCAGGGTAAGGACATACCTGATGCAAAGAGCTTCTTTCAGCAGCTAAAGGAATAAAGCACGGTGAAGCTCTTATGCGAGTTAGGAGGATGTTAAGAGGAAGAAAGAACATCTTCTCCAAGTGCCTCTCTTCACAGTTAAAGGCACCATGAAGATGCATCAGGTCCTTAGCGACTCACCTGGTATCCTAAAATACAGGGACATTAGCTGCTTCTGTCAGGCTGCTAAGGGGGTGATTGATAGCTCATGCCACAGAACTGGATGTCAGACCAGATGTCATCCAACACCACCACAGTGGGCAGTGGTTGGTGTGTGGTACACTATGATGACGGTCCCTACCCAGGCATAATACTGGAGGTGGAGGAACACAATGTTAAAGTGAAGTGCACGCACCAGAATGGCATCAATAAATTCTTCTGGCCAAGCCCCAGACAGGATGTGAACTGGTATAGGGATGATCAGATCATATGCCTAATCCCAGAGTCATTGCCAGTAAACAAGTGATCCGTTCAGATTGAAAAGGGACTCAGGAAGTTCATCATGGTTCATCTGGATAATTATTAAGTTTGAGGTGTGGAATTCCCTCACCCCTCTGTGTTGGTAATAGATGAGGAGGACTATGTCTGTACATCAGTGAAGAGGACAAAAAGTTCAACAACATAGTATTTTCATTAGTGGCATTAAAAGTATTACTATTGCAGTATTAGCACATGAGTTTGACAATGTATTTTAATTGTAGTAGTATTAATAATATTAGTTTGTCAATGTCCAGTGTAATGTAATGTGGACAGTGTGTTAGTGATAGTCTTTGGTTTTGTACTAAATACACTTATAATCTTTAATAAATTATTAATATTTAATGAACAGTTGTTGTGTTGTTACTGGTGTTACTTTGTGCTTACTGGTCATGTAAAATCCAAAGTGTCACATTTGATGGATATACCGTTCATGATTTTATTAGGGTTCAACCACGAAGTGGTAGAACCCTATTGTTTTTCTGTTGAATGGTTATTATTATTATTATTAGGGGTACTCCGTCAGGAGTAACTCTATTGTAATTGTTGGTATTATTATTATTTTTTTTCCTTAACTGCTAAATAACTCAAAAAGTCCCTGGTAGAAAATGCTATATTTTTGCCCCCTTAAACTATAGCCCTCACGTACCTACCACGCTGAGGCCCGCCCCGATTCCTCCACCAGGGGCGCTACAGTACACGATTCAATATGTGATTTTCAACATGCCATCAACATGCCACCATATCCACCCCTTTTGACCTACAATGCTGAAATTTTGTTGACCTGCCTTATTTCCCATGATGAACAAAAAGGCCTCAAGAACCCATAAAGTCCGCCATCTTGGATTTTTCTGTACTGTGAAAATTTGCCAAAACCTATAAAAATCATCTTAAAATCAACAATAAGTCCGATTGACCTGGCATTCGGTATACATATTTCTTATACTGGCATCCCTATAGGGTGATAAGCACTAAAAAATATGATGCAAAATGGCAGACAAAATATAGATAGATAAATAATCTTCAATTTTTTGTATTATCATGGTCCTACTGTGCCTCTGAATATATGTGCATAAATGTATTGACTAATAACATTACTAAAAAGCTTTAGATATTGTTAAAGGTAAAGTGCATCCGGAAAGTATTCACAGTACTTCACGTTTGCCACATTTTTTTGTTACACCCTTATTCCGAAATGGATTAAGTTCATTATTTCCCTCAAAATTCCACAAACAATACCCCATAATGACCATGTGAAAAAAGTGTGTTTGAAATATTAGCATCTTTAAAAAAACATGAAAAAAGCACAGCCTTAGCCTTGACATTCAAAATTGAGCTCAGGTGCCTCTTGTTTTCACTGATCATCCTTGAGAGTTTCCACAGCCTGATTGGAGTCCACTTGTGTTTAAATTCAGTTGATTGGACATGATTTGGAAAGGCACACACCTGTCTATGTAATGTCCCACTGTTAACAGTGCATTTCAGAGTACATACCAAACCAAGCCATGAAGTCCAAGGAATTGTCTGTAGACCCCTGAGACGGGATTGTATCCAGGCACAGATCTGGGGAAGGGTACAGAAAAATATCTGCAGCATTGAATGTCCCAATGAGCACAGTGACCTCCACCATCAGTAAATGGAAGAAGTTTGGAACCACCAGGTCTCTTCCTAGAGCTGGCCGCCCGGCCAAACTGAGCTATCGGGGGAGAAGGGCCGGTAACACTTTATTTGGAAAGTCCATCTGTAGATGCTTTACAGACTATTTGAAACGATCTAAACACTATCAATAATGGTCTAAAGACTATCTATAATGATTCAATTAACCATCTACTAACCCTAACCTCAACCCCATCCTATCTCTAAACTTAACCTTTTAACTTACTCTAAAGCTAACTCTAATTGTAAACCTAACCCTAAATTTAAAGCTTAACTCTCGCCAAAATGCAACCTAACGTCTTTTTTTAAATGTACCTGAGTGAATCTTTCATTTACAAGCATAATTAGGAGGAAACTGCACTTAAGATTTTCCCTATTTTTGGTTTTGGTCAAATCACCTTTTGAACGGGAGTGATAGGGGCACTAATATGATGGCATCAAAATCACTATTTTTAAAACACTGATAAGGCTCGACACAACATGAAACTTTGCTCTAAGTATCACCAGGGCTGTACACATGAACTCAAGCATTGAGAACATTGTTTCTGTACACAGAATTACTAAAAAATGTTTTGTACAACTCACCTTAGCAGTTTGTGTTTCTGGTGGCTGCTATTGTGCCAGTCAGATTTTTGAGCCAAGTGGATTTTTCTTTTAATATCTGTATTTGTGGGCACATCTTTGCATATGTGCACACTGTGCCCCCTTAAAAAAAAATAGGTGCATGACGCTTCTGGTTGGAGTGAACCTACATGAGGGCAGCGCTCCAGGACCAGGGTTGGAGTCTCCTGTTGTAGGTAATAGTGTTGTCAGGGGAACGGTTGTTGCCTATAGGTGTGCCGGCTCTGGAGTTGTTAAAAGCTACAAAATATATCGATATATTGATTTCGGCCCATATTGCCCAGCCTTAGTTCAAAATATTGTCAGTATGGTACTGATGAAGGACTGAAGGACAATAAATAAAAAATAGATAATATAGGGGCCCCAAACAGTCTCCTCCTTGGGCCCCTATATCACTAGGATCACCACTGCACAAGACAGGTGCATAATGGGAACAGTGATCTCAGAAACCAGAGATGTTAAACGCTGGAGCTGCCACGCACTGGCAAGGGGAGATCCAGACTGTGGAGAGGGAGTAGCTACAGGTGGTGGATGTGGCTATTTGATGTTTCCAAGTCTCCAGTTAGGAATCTCTTACTCCCTTCTCAATGTTGTGAGAGAGAGGTTGGTCAAAACGTCTCTACATTTTATTTTTAAAACATCAGAAAGCCCTGCAATTATTTGAACAAAATTTCTTTAGTCATTTCAAAGGTGTTTAACATTGTTCTATAAAACGTACATTTAGTAAAATGCCTGTGTTTTTAGCTGTCATCTGATAACCAAAGAAATTTCTTTGTTCCAATTTAAAAAATATTTATTAAAAATGGCATTAAAAAACATGATACAAAATATGAATTCCTGCAGTAAACTAGTACATTTTATTTGAAACATAAAATATAAATTATATAACTTATTACAGATTATTCTTCAATAGTACCACATTCTATATGAAAGAGTACCAGACCCTCATATAAAAAATGCATAACAAAATAATGTAATTTTGTAACAGCAGTGTTTTCTTCATTCATATTCATTACTACTACAAATGTCAATACATTAAAACAAATTAATAGTCAAGTTAAATTAATTAACAAATTAAGTTACTCCCCCATCGTCCAAGAATCCATGAAGATCTACAGCAGTGGTTCTCAAACCTTTCTTCGGGGACCCCCAGCCATCTCACAGTTTTGTTGTAGCCCTGAACATGCTCACCTGATTGAAGCAGGTAAGGGCTTGATGATTAGTCAAAAAGTTGATTCAGGTGTGCTAGCTCTGGGATACATCTAATATATGGCATGGCTGGAGGGCCCCCAGGAAAGGTTTGAGAACCACTGATCTATCAGTGAACAGTAAACATTAAATAGTACTTTTAAATCATAAAATATGCTATTCATATTAACAATATGATACATTATATATTCATAGTAGGACAAGTTTTGAATAGAAAGTGTAATATATTAGAATGATATATATATATATATATATATATATATATATATATATACTGCACTGTGTAAGATGTGCTGCTCAGGTGATTGAAATATGTATCTGTCTTTCTGCAGCCTGATGTCCACTGCATACGTTCGTTGCATCTCAGCAGGTCATGAACTTGTCCGGGTTTTGAAGGATCGTGTTCATGTATTTCTGCCCTTCCACCAGACTCTGCTCGACCGTTTTGAGTGTCTCTCCAACAGACTCGACCAAAACAGGGCACTGCCTTTCCTCAGACAGGAATTTAATGTGGTTCCGTAAGCTAGACACATCGGCAGTCACCTGAGCATGTGCTCTGCCTGTCAGACTCCTCTCTAGGACCCCAATGTAAGACCAGATACTGGATAGGCCCTGAATTGGGGGGAGCGGGCCGACATCAAACTCCATGTCCGTTGCAATGTACTGAAGAAATAGATAAAAGTAGAGTGTTATATTTATAGAGTTTTGTTAATGTTTTCATATTGTTAACCGTGTCCTTATGAACATAATAGCAGAACAAACTGCTTAATGCTACTTTAGATGTATACCTTTCTGCAAAAAGCGGAAAAATACAAACTATTGAAATTGTATTTTTTTGTCATATTTGATTATTTCATATTTCCAAGAGGTGTGTGAGGGACTTCTGCGTGGTACCTGTTTCAGAGTTTCATTCATGTGGAACATAGTGGTCTTGACCAACTTCTCAATGTGGCTTGTCTGTTTATCCGGAATAGGGTTACACTCTGACACAGCCACTCTCAGGGCGAGGTAGGCAAGGACTACACAGACACGCATCCTGTTTGGTATCTGGAGAATACAAATCTGGAGAATACACTGTTGAATATAATATACAGTTTAATATGACGTTCAGCAGACACTTTCAAATCAACTAACAGTTTGGTTATAGCAATGCATTTTACTTCCAAAGCTATGGTGCTTGATAGTTAAACCATTTCTCAAAACAATATATGTTTAAATAAATCCTAATTTTGTAAACATATTCAATAGCATTAAATAAAAATATGTTTATAAAAACCTGAATTATTTTTAGGATAGTTAAACTTTCATATCTACATAAGTAAAATAAATAGATTTCCCTATAGTGCTCCATCAGCTTAGATTAGTCAGGCTTACCTGTTTGTTGTGTTGCTGTGGCGGTTGTGTGATGCCTCCATTCGTAGTTGCTCTGGCTTTATATCTGCTTACATTTTGTAGTAGTTGAGTCACAACTTGTATGAATCATCATCACAATCCTCATCATCTCTTTGGGTTTCCAACTGGTCCTGGGCTGCTTCTATGGTAACCCCCACCTTCATCTTCCACCCAGACACATCCTGTATTCCAGCCATTTGCTGTAAAACTAGTGCTGATGAAAAGCATTGTTCACGAAAAGTATTGTTCATGAACCAAAATTAGTACCTGCTGTTTGTGTACCTGCATCATAATGATTGCAATTAATGTCACAAATCCAATTAATAACAGATTATAAGAAGTTTGTATACTTTTTATTATTGAATCTTCATGTTTGTACATTGCACATGTACTGTATATGTCACTTGAATATTGAGACATGACGTGTATTATAAGTAATTTTAAGATGGCTAATGGCGTATGTTAACTAATAAAACGTATACATTTACAGTGTACAGTATATGAATTTTTACCACTATTCTTCCACTCCCAAGAGGTGATGTCCCATTGCCATTTTAACTAGTCTTGTCAGCTAGTCCGACCTTGTCTTTCCGACAGGTGCAGGTCGAAATGTTTCCTTCAAGCACGTGTGCCAAGCTGGTCCAAAAATCTCACTGCTCACTTAACATGGATGCTGTTGTTTGACGCACACGTGGTAGGCTACACATCAACTATGCATAACTGATTGAAATTATTGGTGCCCAAGTTGCTCCTCCTCGTCCTGGACCTCCAGACATTGTCAGTATGTTGAGACTAAGATAAGAACCTTGGCCTTTGCGAGGCAGTGACTTCGACCACTGTGCCTCGTGGAACCGGAGCAAATAGCTTTCTAATTTAAAATTCACAGCAAGGTTTTGGGCCTTTTATGTTTAGTCTGTTTTAAAGAGATTAACATGTGAATGTGTGAATTCATGCAAGCGTCTCTTCTGTTTTTAGTTCCAATGTGACATTGTTTGTTTTGTCGTATAGGTGTGTCTCACATACAGTAATTATCTGTACAATTCTGTAATTAGCCTGTATTGAAGTGTATGTCCTCAAAAATCCAACAGTACAGTGAATGTCAACAGAATATCATCCCAATAAAATATGCACAAACACAATGAACTTCCGGTGAACCTTCATTTCAACAACCAGTATGTACCTATTATTAGACATAATAAAATAGCTTGAGTGTCTGTTGCTCTTTCTCATGCCAGATGTCTTCCACATCTGCTGTGTGTTTCTCCTTTAATGAGAGAAAATGTTCATTCACAAGGGACGAGAGTTTTAAAACATTTGCTGTTGAGAGTAAAGTGTGCCTGGAATACGTACACACTCTTCTACCTTCGACTTTTTGGGGATTTTCTGTTTTTCACTCTAAATAATGTTGTATGCTTTTAAGTTACGTCAAAGCTGGTTAGCCCAAGGCATGGTCTCTTCAAATACAGATTCTTCCAGACGTCTACAGCAAAAAAAATAAATGGGAAATTTACTTCCGGAACCGCAGCTCTCTGGAAAGAGGTGCAAGACTGTTGATGTCAATTGGCCATCGTGGCCAGCATTGTTACATCACTACAGTTTGCAATGATGAAATGGGTGATTTCAACTCAGCAAGGAAAAAAAACAGATGGCAAACAAACGTGCATCTGGTTTTAAGACATGGGAATTTGCAAGGGTGAAAGTGCCAGACCGTATCATTTCCTCAAGTTGAGTCTTTGGTTTCCATGAAATAAGGACTTGTGAAACACTAATAAATCCATTCTAGCCTTTTTACTCTTTGTGAGTAATACCCAAATCACATGAAATGATGTGTGATGCAATAGAGGTCCACAAAAGCATATTATATTCAGTCATTATATGGAAAGAAAACCGGATGTGTTAACATACTGCAGAGAGGTCTTTACGCAAGTCAAGTGTCAAGTGGTAGGTTATCCATGAGCAAGCAACTCTTTATGTTCTATGCATCCTCCCTGTTTAAACTTTTAGTGAGAATCCAAAAATTGTATAGCTATCAATGTTTCAGCTGCAGTAATTGCTAATTAGCTAACACAACCGTATTCTACTAGCTAATTTGCTACATTAGCTAATGTAACGTTATGTTACTTACCTTCTGACTAACATGTGGCCCAAGAAGTTTGATGTTGTGGTAGCTACATCTCTGCCCCAAAATCCAAAGGCTATTAAAAATGGAACAGGTACACTTCCAGTTGCCATTTTGGCTGTTCTACCAAGGTGTTTTACAACTTTAAATGCTTCAGCTGAGAGACTCAGAGCCTGACCAGAACAGGGTGTGAAGGCTGTTTTCTTCTATAGTTTTAGCTATTCTATATTTACTGTCCAAGTCACAAGTCCAATGACTACAAGTCAAAGTAAATTCTCAAGTCTTTGTGTCGATTTGTCATTGACTTGAGTCTCCAACTTTGACATAAGGATGGGATACATTACTGTGGGATAGTTTTTTCTGTAAAATAATTATTTGATAATTATAGTGGTGCAAAAATTGATAAAATAACTACAGTATATTGGTGTGAGATGAGTGCAAAATTAAAGGTAATATTTGTAGAAATTGAGCAGTAACAACAAAATTATATACTTTTTCAAGCAACCAGCTTATAAACGCTTTAAAAACTGTATTTCGATTTTGATAATTAAAAAATCTGAAAAAGCAAAGTATATGTACCAATTGTAATTTCTAAAATGTAGGAAATCTTTATCCCTCTAAACTGTTTTAGTTTTCACTCCATGGAATTCTACACAGTGTACCTTGAAGTGAATTTGGAGTTGCACAATGATGATGTAGTAAGGAGTAAAAGGATACAATTAAGATGCACTTATGAAGTTAAAGCATTAATAATGAATATATTTCCTGTTCTCCCCTTTTGCAATAATCTGAGTTGAGAACGGAGAAATGCTTAATAAATGCGAATAGAGGATTGATAGTATAGACGTTGTTGATATTTCCTTTCCAACTATCTAACCTCATAATGATTATTTATCCATGTGTAAACAGCTACGGAAAGAAATACCAGAGCGACCCAGGAAACTAAAGCGTTGCCCGCGAGTCAGACACGGTGCATAGGCTACCTAGCTTAAATGTGTGCGTGATAAGGGCTGAAACAAGATAGCAGGCCGCAACAAGAATAGCTTACGTTCCCGTTAATGACTCCACCGGAGATGTTCTGGGAAATGATTTAGAATGTCTATGACAGTACTTAGTAAGTGAATAATATTTAATTCCAGTTAAAGGGCATCGAAGTACAAACTTTAACCGGACACAGAATTGCACAATAATACCAAGAAATACATGTCGTTTACACTTCTAAATATGATCTACGATCTAAGCATGTCTTATACGGTACAGTCTATCACAACATTCATTCAACACATTTGCTATGGCATGCACTGACGTGTGGCCAGGAGGGTCCTTAAAGAGATCTCATCCGTTTAACCTTAAACAAAGACTTATATTTCCCCTCGAGAGGGGACGCCCACATCTCCCGCTGCATACGAAATACATATCAGTTCACTGGCTGGAATTGGAGAACAAAAGAGTACATTAACAATTAGATTATACGTCGCCTTGGCGCCTCGGCGCATCCGGGCTGTAACAAAGGACTGGGTTAGAACATTTGAATATCTTCCAGAGGGGGAGCTAGCATTTGTCTTCTATAAACCCCGTGGAGACAACATAAGACCTGTACAACCTTTTACAAGTAATAATACCAAACTCCCTTTATGGGTGGATCCAAAGCAAAATCACATATGTACAGGCTTAAATGTGTTACATACATTGGGGTTTGCCCCCTTTCCATGAATCTTTTTTTATCAACAGAGCCAGGGATTGCCTGTCCTACAGGTAAATTAGGTTGGATTGCATGTCCTACAGGTACAGTGCCTTGCGAAAGTATTCGGCCCCCTTGAACTTTTTGACCTTTTGACATATTTCAGGCTTCAAACATAAAGATATGAAACTGTAATTTTTTGTGAAGAATCAACAACAAGTGGGACACAATAATGAAGTGGAACGAAATTTGTTGGATATTTCAAACTTTTTTAACAAATATAGAACTGAAAAATTTAAGTTAATACTTTTTAGCGCCACCTTTTGCTGCGATTACAGCTGTAAGTCGCTTGGGGTATGTCTCTATTAGTTTTGCACATCGAGAGACTGAAATTTTTGCTCATTCCTCCTTGCAAAACAGCTCAAGCTCATTGAGGTTGGATGGAGAACGTTTGTGAACAGCAGTTTTCAGTTCTTTCCACAGATTCTCAATTGGATTCAGGTCTGGACTTTGAGTTGGCCATTCTAACACCTGGATATGTTTATTTGTGAACCATTCCATTGTAGATTTTGCTTTATGTTTTGGATCATTGTGTTGTTGGAAGAAAAATCTCCGTCCCAGTCTCAGGTCTTTTGCAGACTCCACCAGGTTCTTCCAGAATGGTCCTGTATTTGGCTCCATCCATCTTCCCATCAATTTTAGCCATCTTCCCGGTCCCTGCTGAAGAGAAGCAGGCCCAAACCATGATGCTGCCACCACCATGTTTGACAGTAGGGATGGTGTGTTCAGGGTGATGAGCTGTGTTGCTTTTACGCCAAACATAACGTTTTGCATTGTTGCCAAAAAGTTCAATTTTTGTTTCATCTGACCAGAGCACCTTCTTCCACATGTTTGGTGTGTCTCCCAGGTGGCGTGTGGCAAACTTTAAACGACACTTTTTATGGATATCTTTCAGAAATGGCTTTCTTCTTGCCACTCTTCCATAAAGGCCAGATTTGTGCAGTATACGACTGATTGTTGTCCTATGGACAGACTCGCCCACCTCAGCTGTAGATCTCTGCAGTTCATCCAGAGTGATCATGGGCCTCTTGGCTGCATCTGTGATCAGTCTTCTCCTTGTATGAGCTGAACGTTTAGACGGATATTGGTAGATTTGCAGTGCTCTGATACTCCTTCCATTTCAATATTATCGCTTGCACAGTGCTCCTTGGGATGTTTAAAGCTTGGGAAATCTGTCTGTATCCAAATCCAGCTTTAAACTTCTCCAAAACAGTATCTCGGACCTGCCTGGTGTGTTCCTTGTTCTTCATGATGCTCTCTGTGCTTTCAACTGACCTCTGAGACTATCACAAAGCAGGTGCATTTATACGGAGACTTGATTACACACAGGTGGATTCTATTTATCATCATTAGTCATTTAGGTCAACATTGGATCATTCAGAGATCCTCACTGAACTTCTGGAGAGAGTTTGCTGCCCTGAAAGTAAAAGGGCTGAATAATTTTGCTTGCCCAAAAAAAGTTTGAAATATCCAATAAATTTCGTTCCAATTCATGATTGTGTCCCACTTGTTGTTGCTTCTTCACAAAAAATTACAGTTTTATATCTTTATGTTTGAAGCCTGAAATGTGTCAAAAGGTTGAAATGTTCGAATACTTTCGCAAGGCACTGTAAATTAGGTTGGATTGCCTGTCCTACAGGTAAATTAGGTGGTTGCCTATGGCCCCACAGTACCAGAAGACCCCCAAAAGCACGCCAAAAATATGTAAACTAAAAGTATTAAACTGTTTTAAAGTGGGATTACAGTGGGAGCACATTTTAGTACATCAACACTTTCATAATCACACAATCTACACCAGTGTTTTTCAAACTTTTTTTCCGGCGACCCACATTTTCAAAATTACAAACCATCGTGACCCAAATGCCATGAAAATAGGTGTTTGCAAATATACTGTTTTCCTATCATTTGTATTTGTATGTAGGGGTATTAACATAATACATACGTTCTAATTGTCACCAGAATAATAATAGGTACAACATTAATGTTCTCAATATTGACAGTATTATCATCACATACCTGTGTTTTATAAAACATGTTTAAATCCCCAAAATAACCAAGATAAGGTGGTTTTCCCACAAATATTAGATTACTCATATTAATTTACTCGCATTCAGATAAAAAGAATATCCGTGATGCTGTTTTAACCAGCTATGTGAAACTAATGTCAAATAAAAGTTTGGAAAACTGTAATAAATGGCAATTATTTTTGTTACTTTTAACGACCAGTGCATTGGGTGAACACGTTTTTTTAACATACAGGTTATTTTGTCTGATGTAGGTACGCCAATAGGGCCCTGTAAAATCTGTTTTATTTTTGGCCAATTCAATGAGCGAGACTACGGTAATTACTTCAAACGATTTATATACATAGAAAAATGATTGATATTTTTAAATAGTAGCCTAATCATTTTCATAAGCATTTCGATAAGTGAGTGAAACGGAGAAAAACGAACGTAGTGTTTTCGGACAATTTAGAATGGACTAGCTACATACTTTTATGACGTGCGTTATATAGGAGCGATATGTTAAAGGCGCATGCTGGCTATGTTCAGTAGACAAACGCACACTGCATATACAATTTCATATTTCTTTGCACAAATTTCACTCCATCCGTGGAAGTTCGCTATTACATTTTTCACTGAAGTAGCATAATGTTACGAACGAACTCCCAAGAAACAGTGTTGTCTCTTTTTAGGGAATGTAGTGTAGAAGGGAAGGAAGTAGTGATGTTACACTTGTTGCACTTCGCAATAGAGGCGCGTGCTGGAAGACACACACACACATCGCATTCAGAGGACACTGCACTTACAAATTCACATTACTTTCAGAATAGGCGATATGCGGTGGTAATTATAACCTAATGTGAATGTATTGAAATTTTAAGATTAGGATTTTTTATATTTTTATTTTGTTGAATTGCACGTTAATGTCTGGATTCCGCGATTCGTCCGTGTTCTTCACAATGTGTTAATCATACTGTAGGACCCGCTTAACCAGGTTACCTACACAACTGCTCAGTTCAGTACACTGCCCCATGTGGCTGTGGAAGTGTACTGTCAACTATAATATTTTAATCATGAAAGAACCATGACAAAATAATTATGAAAAAAGATTTTCCGACCCAATTTTAATCTCCCGCGACCCACCGGTGGGTCGGGACCCATACTTTGAAAAACACTGATCTACACACACAGGCTGTTCTCATGGTGATATGTAATTGTACGAAATCGTAAAAAACAATAACATACGTCCACATGTGACGTTTCCAGTGGCAGGAAAACATATGCCTCGTATGTTTACGAAACGTAAAGAAAGTAAGTTTACCTTACCCTAACCTTAACCTCACTGACCTAGCATATTACCACTGAACTAAACTTTTCCTAAGTACTTTAAATTGTAAACGATTTGTCTATTTTTGGAAGGGTTCCGATAGAACGTAGATTCAATAGGTAAAAAATCTCACATTTTGATTGGCCACTTCGTAAGTCTGCTTACGTAATTCAGCAGAATTTCCATTAAGTAGGCCAACAGTTACCCACATCTTGCCATGAGAATGCGTTGACACACAAGATTGCAATCGATTTGCAAAATAAGGTGGACAGGCTATGTTGACCAACAAAATAGTAAAAGCGATCAAAAAAAATTGTGAATGCCTTTGCAAAAATGTTCTGAAGCAATTTACAACGTAGTCATAAAAATGTGGTACAGGTAAGCATTTTCATAGCCAGTGGTTCACAATGAATGCATTTGGCCAATTAAACTTGGAACTTAGCTGATTTATTTTGTTAAATAATGGTTTATTCAAATACATAAATGTACACTTTGACTGTACCATATTCACATATCACTTTAGAACAGGCTATCAAGAATATTTTAGCATAATCTAATTTTATCAGTCTACACTACAGTTGTAACGTCTCCACCCCTGCCCTGCCGTTTCCACCGCTCTGCATCCCCAGAGTACTGAGGACTAACGCAGTTCTAGCCTTCTCTATGTTGAGTTCTTTTCTTTTGCAGTCAGGAGCTCTTGTTTTCTTTATGGCACTCTCTTGCCTTTACGCACGCAGGTGCACCCGATTTCCCTAATGAGAACTAATTATCTGTTGAGTATATTAGCCCTGAGTTCATGTTATATTGTTTGCTGAATATTATCCGTCATTGATGAATATACGTTACCTTATCCGTTGTTCCTGTTTGGAGATTTTGCCTCTGTTCTTTGGAATAAAACTCCTTGACTGCACCTGCCTCCTCTCTTTCTACCGTGACAACAGTGCTTCACTTTTTCCACATTTTGTTACATTAACCCCTTATTCCAAAATCAATTAAATTTCCCTTCTACAAATAATACCCCATAATGACAATGTAAAACAAGTGTATTTAAAATACATAACTAAATGTATTAAATAACGAAAAACGTGAGTTCACAGCCTCTGCTCAATACTTTGTTGAAGCACCTTTGGCAGCAATTACAGCCTCAAGTCTTTTTGAGTATGATGTTACAAGCTTGTCACACCTATATTTGGGCAGTATCTCCTATTCTTTTTTGCAGGACCTCTCAAGCCCCATCAGGTTGGATGGGGAGTGTCTGTGCACAGCCATTTTCAGATCTCTCCAAATATGTTCAATTGGGTTCAAGTCTGAGCTCTGGCTGGGCAACTTGAGGACATTCACAGAATTCTCCTGTAGCCACTCCTTTGTTATCTTAGCTGCATGCTTAGGGTCGTTGTCCTGTTGAAAGATGATCCTTCGCCACAGTCTGAGGTCCAGAGCGCTCTGGAGCAGGTTTTTTAGCAAGGAAGTCTTTTTACATTGCTGCATTCATCTTTCCCTCTATCCTGACTAGTCTCCAAGTTCCTGCTGCTGAAAAACATGCCCACAGCATAATGCTGCCACCACCATGCTTCATTGTAGGGATGGTATTGGCCAGGAGATGAGCAGTGCCTGGTTTCCTCTGGACATCACAGTTGGCCCATAGAGTTCAATCTTTGTTTCATCAGACCAGAGAATTTTATTTCTCATGGTCTGAGAGTTCTTCAGGTGCCTTTTGGCAAACTCCAGGTGGGCTCTCCTGCCTTTTACTGAGGAGTGTCTTCCATCTGGCCACTCTACCAACGATGCCTGATTGGTGGAGTGCTGCAGAGATGGTTGTTCTTCTGAAAGGTTCTCCTATCTCCACAGAGAAATGCTGGAGCTCAGTCAGAGTGACCATCGGGTTCTTGATCACCTCCCAGACTATCCGCCGATCACTCTGTTTGGCTGGGCGGCCAGCTCTAGGAAGAGTCCTGGTGGTTCCAAGCTTCTTCCATTTACGGATGATGGAGGCCACTGTGCTCATTGGGACCTTCAATGCTTCAGTACCCTTCCCTAGATCTTTGCATGGATAAAATCCTGTCCCAGAGGTCTACAGACAATACCTTGGACTTATGGCTTGGTTTGTGCTCTGACATGCACTGTTAACTGTGGGACCTTATATAGACAGGTGTGTGCCTTTCCAAATCATGTCCAATCAACTGAATTTACTACAGGTGGACTCCAATCTGGTTGTGGAAACATCTCAAGGATGATCAGTGGGAAAAGGATGCGCCTGAGAAATTTTGAGTGTCACGGCAAAGGCTGTGAATATGTATGTACATGTGCTTTTTTCATTGTTTGTTTTTAATAAATATGTCAAGATTTCAATCAAACCTCTTTCACATTGTCATTCGGGGCATTGTTTGTAGAATTTTGTGGGTAATAATTCATTTAATCCATTACAGAATAAGAACAGAGCTTCCAACTCTTAAATGTGTACTCAATCCAACTCAAAAAGTTGTACTGTTTAAGTACTTTTTTTGTTGCACTATTTTGTTTCTGATGGACCATTTGGTGGGCTTTGAATGAAGAACAATGTCCCTCCCTAACTAATCTTCTGTTGTTTTTGGCTTAACATAAATCATTAACTGCTCATATGAATACAATTATTCACAACATGGGTTAGGTTTGAGTAAAAAATTTGTTTAATACCATTCAAAGCAAAATATCAATCAACCTACCTACTGTAGGTCACATTTTAAACACTGGTCTATGAATAAGGCTTTATTGTGGTACATAGGCACACAACAGTTTTCTGGTGGAATGTTAAGCGCAAGTCTAGAAGGCCATACAAGTCATGATGCCAAACATGAATTAGAGGTATTGCACATCTTTAGCAGACCACTCAAAAATGCACTAGAATGCAGGAAATCACATTACTTAATCCAAAATTTCCAGGGGATGGACCTTAAGCTATGTCTGCTTCACAGAATGTAACTGATATTGTCAATCTCCAATAGGCTTCACCTATCAATGGCTTTGGGCCTCCCCACAAACCACCAGAATGCAGGGTACAACATGGGTACAACATCAAATTATTTACAATTATCTGATATCGGAGCCAACAACCTGCGTGTGTCATAATTTTGGTCACCCCTGACAAAATCTCACTCCAAGGTTTTTTTAAAAGTTGGCAGCTCTGTAAGAGTTTAACAACAAAATGTGGTGAAACGCTGTGAATACTTTCCAGATGCATTGAACTAACAAAACATGTTTTTATTAGGCATTTTCACTTTCATTTTTGAGAATCTACACAGAGTTCACGGATAATATTGTTCTATGAATATGTTATTGTATCTGATTAAAAAAAAAAAAATGCAAAGGATTTGTGGTAAAAAAAGAGCAAAGACTTTGTTACAGTGGCGTAGGCACGGGTGTGCCAGGGTGTGCTTGTGCCACCCAAAGAAGCAGCTGGCACACCCAGAAATCAGATGCATAATGCACTTTTTGTTATAGTCTTGACAAAAAGTGTTTTTACTCTAAACCTAGGCTATTATGGTGTAATTATAAAATGTGTTAATTTTAAAATAAATTCTTAATTATTTTAATTAAAAGATCCACGTAGGCCTACATATTTAAGCAGCTTATTACTAATCTTGAGCCGTTTGTGGCAGTGCAGTGCGATACATCGAAGTTGTGCGCTTTACAGTTCCACAGACTTTATACATAGTGTCGCGTTTATTTGTGACAGGTATTTTAATGTATGGTCTGTTTGATACGGACCAATATTAATGTAGGCCTATCCCTTTTCAACAACCAAGTATTGTAACATTGTTTAATTTACACACCCTTTACATTTTGTGTTTGCTCCATGATCGGTCAAGAATACAATAAATAAAATTGTTATACACGATCAGCATGAAGCAACACATTATATTATTGGAATACACAATTGTAATGTAAAATGATCATTTACAGTTGAGCGAAATATGCGTCTCTCATAGACTTGCTCGTGTCTGCGATTGGTCCTGCATGGTGCACACACCGCCTATTTTATGTGAACGCGCTTGTCACTACATTGGGAAACCCTAGGTTGATTTAATGAATTCATAATCACAGTCGTGACATTTCGTATCTACATCGCAATTGTTAGGTTTAGTGAATCCAGGTAATAAAAGGAAATCTATGGCATGGTGAACTTGCTTCATAGTATAGGCCTCTGTTTTGTAGAGAAAAATCGATGTGGCACACCAAGTTTATTTTTTAGCTACGCTACTGCTTTGTTACCGAGCAAAGCCAGGTTATTTAGCAAAATACACCATCCCTCTTACATTTGTCTCCTTTGAATTTTTAACCAAAATTTCATCACATACTACAGCACTTCCTGATTGGTTCTAGCCCTCATTACATCAGAAGAAATACTACGACTTGGTATGTTGTGATAAGAGTGTGGTTGTAGCTGTAGTTTGATGCGTACACTCTTTATATTTACCATGTTGTTTTAGTGTCTATGCTACTATTGACCATAGAGTTAATTTATATTCGTTGTGCTTCCTTTTCTATTTCAGTTGAATTATTGCGAACGCTCTGTAATGGCCTATGTTTCTATGAGCATAAGTATAGCTAAACTGCCTTACCACTTCCTGGATTCTGCTATTTGAAATACAATCAACCATCACTGTCTGCTTGGTCTCACTTCCTCTCTCCATACTCCAACCGTGACATAATAAGGCCTGAACAAGTTATAGAAATGCATTGTAAAACATTATAATAGGCACTTCTGGATATTTAAAATAAAATAAAAGGATACTGTCATACACATCTGGGTAATATTTGAAAAATATTATATGGTTGTCATACCGGATATATTCTGAGGAATAACATTACTGATACATACTACTGTTACACATGATATAAAACTATTGCACACTTTATTATTTATCACTGTGTTATCTACTTATATCGTAATTAAACTACTATATCTACATTTATGATTGAAATGAGAAAATATTGACAATAATATATTGATCACATCACATGGACAAAATTGATCTACAGTATTATATTTTGCGTCATCTGTGCAGGCTTGTATTTCTTCTTTGACAAATCCGGGAACAGTTGCATGGCCGGAAATTTTGTTTTTATGAGCCATCACATGCTGCTTTCAATCGACACGCATACGTACTCACATGACAATCTGTTGCAAATTATAGAAAAACCTAGCTTTAAGGTTTTTCCTTTGAAATGATGAAATTTACTTTTGGTAAAACAGTTGTTATATGAGATACATTTTAACAAGGTATTTGGTCATTTTTAATGATACGTTTTTTTGGTCTAAATCTGTAATGAAGTCAAGAGTCAGCAAAAAGCACGTACAGAATGTAAATACAGTGCTGCTTTGCAATGATATATTGAAATGTTTATTTAATCAGAGCCAGTCTTTTTTGTGACATACCAGGTTTATATTTATCAATTCCATATGTTGGTTCAGAGTAAGTCATATAGGATTCACAATACACAAGGGCAGATACACTATGCGGCCAAAAGTATGTGGTCACCTGACCATAAAATGTTTGTAATTTAGGAGACACAACTTAAAGTGATTACAGGGACAGTCTCCCTGGAGCAATTTAGGGACAAGTGCCTTGCCCAAGAACACACCGACATACTCCAGGTAGGGAATGAGTCCTATAGGGAAGGAGTTCAAATACCTTGGGGTCTTTTTCGCGAGTGAGGGGACAATGGAGCGGGTGATTGGTCAGAGAATCGGCACAGCAGGGGCGGTATTACACACAATTTATCACACCGTTGTGACAAAAGAGAGCTGAGCCAAATGGCAAAGCTCTCGATCTACTGGTCAGTTTTCGTTCCTACCCTCACCTATCGTCATAAATGCTGGGTCATAACCGAAAGAACGAGATCCAGGGTACAAGCGGCCAAAATGGGTTTCGTCAGGTGCATGGCTGGCATCTCCCTTAGAGATAAGGTGTGGAGCAGTTATCCGTGAGGAGCTCGGAGTAGAGCCGTTGCTCCTTTACGTCGATAGGAGCCAGTTGAGGTGGTTTGGGCATCTGGTAAGGATGCGCCCTGGACGCCTCATTAGGGAGGTGTTCCAGGCACGTCCAGCTGGGAGGAGGCCTCGGGGAAGACTCAGGACTAGTTGGCGAGATTATATCTCCAACCTGGCCTGGGAACTCCTCGGGATCCCCCAATCGGAGCTGGTTAATGTGATTTGGGTAAAGGAAGTTTGGGGTTCCCTGCTGGAGCTGCTGCCCCCGCGACCCAACCCCGGATAGGTGGACGAAGATAGATGGACGAGACATATAACCCAGTGGGAGGTACCTTTCCATTTAATCCGGTTCAGACATTAAAATCCACCGACCTCCACTGGTGTCCACATATATTTACATACACTCACCTTACTTAAAGCTGCATTGTGTAAGAATTGCTCTCATCTAGTGATGAAATTGAATATGACAAGCAACTGAAGCCCCCTAGCGTTATTATACCAGCAACGTGAACCTGGATATTAGTTTCTTCTTTCAAAACAATAGTGCTCGTTTTGATTCATTGCAATAATCATTGTTAATTCACTACACAGCCCGTGAATTGTAACCAAATGCAATTGTATTGTGTGTAAAGAAACAATAAGAGCATGTGATAGCAAAAATAATAATTTAACATGTTTTATTAATAAAAGTAACAAATATGTTTTACACACAATTTGATTGAATAAATTGTCAGTGTCTCATGTGAAAACACAATTTCATTTGAAAAACATTCACTAGAGTCTGTTTTATTCAAACAGAATACTGAATTTAGCAAAACATGAACATGGACACTACCTATGCAATGAATAAACAATGATTATTGCAATGAACCACGAGCGCTATTATTTTGAAACCGAAAATCAGAGTTTGTGTTGCCAGGCGAACGTTCTTGCCTACAGCTTGGGCCAGTATCAAACAGCACTGCCATTACATGTCCTCGAGATTAGGCATGATCTTACATCTTCAACAGACTGAAATTTCCCGGCAGTTGTGAGTAATCTCCCTCTGGCATTCGTCATGGTACCACTAGTTTAAAAGCGTGAAAGGCTGTGCTTGAATTTACGTCCCTCTTTGACTATTGTATTTTGAAAATGGAGGCGTAACATGGCTGCCACAATTCAAGCGGCACCATTGTATGTGTTGTGAATGGAAGATTCTACACTTACAAAAATACTTTGATTACTTGGTGGAAGTAATTACACATGAATGAGCACAGATTTTTTAAGAAAAAATGGGTTTTTGCTAAGAATCAACTCAAAGAAATACACAGTGCAGCTTTAATTTTGATAAAAAATCTGACAGAAGAATACAATCTTTCGTCAAAGTTAATTCACAGCTATGAATGAGTTCAAGAACTGAGAGAAAGGTATTCATTATGCACTCACCGGCCACTTTTTAGGTACACCTGTTCAACTGCTTTAACAAAAATATCAGATCTTCACGATCACATGGCAGCAATTTGATGCATGTAGACATGGTCATTACAATCTGCTGAAGTTTAAACCTAACATCAGAATAGGGAAAAAAGGTGATTTAAGAGACTTTGATTGTGGCATGGTTGGTGGTGGCAAATGGGCTGGTTTGAGTATTTCAGAAAGTGCTGATCTACAGGGAGTTTCCGCACACCCATCTCTAGAATTTACAGAGAATGTTCTAAAAAAGAGAACATTTTCAGCGAGCAGCAGTTCTCTGGTGAAAATGCCTTGTTGATGGCAGAGGTCAGAGGAGAATGGCCAGACTGGTTTGAGCTGATAGAAAGGCCACAGTAACTCAAATAAACACTTGTTACAACCAAGGTATTCAGAAGATTATCTTTGAATGCACATCAGTTTGAACCTTGAAGCAGATGGGCTACAGCAGCAGAAGACCACACCAGGTGCCCCTCCTGTCAGTGAGGAACAGGAAACTGAGGCTACAGTTTGCACAGGCCCACCAAAATTAGACAACAGAGGATTGGGTCAGAATTTGGTGTACACAACATGAAAGCATGCATCGATCCTGCCTTGTATCAACATTTCAGGCTGGTGGTGGTGGTGTAATGGAATGAGGGATATTTTCTTGGCACACTTTGGGCCCCTTGTCAGGGTTAGTTGAATATTTGACAAAAGTTCCCTGTCATTTGTCAGCTAGGATCACAACTTTAAGAATGTGAAATGTCAGAATAATAACAGAGAGAATGCTCTTTCATCACATTCCCAGTGGGTCAGAAATTGACATACACTCAAAATGTATTTAGTAGCATTGCCTTGAACTTGATCAATTAGGGTGAAACCCTTTGAGTAGCCGTCCACAAGCTTCCCACAGTAGGTTGTGTGAATATTGGCCCATTTCTCCCGTAATGATTGCAGATGGTGCAAGAGGAACAGAGAAAAGTGAAGTGATACAAAGCAATATTAAACAAATGCACTGCTAAACCTCAAACAAATGTCAAGACAATGAATGTTAAGGAAAACACATGGAAACAGGAACTAAATACAGATGGTAATTACTAACTTAGATCCAGGTTTGTTTGCTTGACAGTGAAACCAATTGATTTAATGACAGTCATGTAAAGGAAAGTCTGAGAAACAGAAATTTTCTATATGGTTGAGGTCAGGGCTTTGTGATGGCCACTCCAATACCTTAACATTGTTGTCCTGAAGTAATTCTGACACATCTTTGGAGGTTTGCTTTGGGTCATTGTCCATTGGGAAGATCTATTTGCGACCAAGCTTTAACTTCCTGACTGATGTCTTGATGTTGATTCTATATATCCACATAATTTTCCTTCCTCATGATGTCATATATTTTTTGAAGTGCACCAATCCCTCCTGCAGCAAAGCACCCCCACAACATGATGCTACCACCCCTGTGCTTCACGGTTGGGATGGTGTTCGTTGGCTTGCAAGCCTCCCCCTTTTTCCTCCGGACATAACGATGATCATTATTTTCAAAAGGTTACATTTTTGTTTCATTAGACCAGAGGACGTTTCTCCAAAAAGAATGATCTTTGTTCCCATGTGCAGTTGCAAACTGTAGTCAGCTTTTATATGGTGATTTTGGGGCAGTGATTACTTTCTTGCTGACCTGCCGTTCAGGTTATGTCGATATAGGACTGGTTTTGCTGCGGATATAGATACTTTTGTACCTGTTTCCTCCTGCATCTTCACAAAGTCCTGTGCTGTTGTTCTAGCATTAATTTGCACTTTTCGCAGCAAAGTACGTTTATCTCTTTCTGAGCAGTATGATGGCTACGTGGTCCTATGGTGTTTTTTTCAGCATACTGTTGTTTGTACAGATGAACATGGTACCTTCAGGCATTTGTAAATTGCTCGCAAGGATGAACCAGACCTGTGGAAGCCTAACCGTTTTTTTAGGTCTTGTTTAATTTCTTTTGAATTTCCACTGATGTCAAGGTAGAAGGCATTTAGTTTGAACTCAGGTCTTTAAATACATCACAGATAGACCTCCAATTGACTTAAATGATGTGCATGCATAAGATCTTAGATTGTATCTCTATCGTTGTACAATGCACATGTATGTTACTAGAATATTGAGATATTGGCTGTAATATAACTAATATTAAGTTGGCTGGTGTCAAAATGTAAACTATTTAAAGAAATAAACATGTGTATATTCAGATTTGTACCCTTATTTTTCTCAGCTCCTGTCATTTATACACATCCTCCATCCCGCCCCAAGAGATCGTAGTCGACAGTCAACTAGCCACCACTCCTAACGCACATCCCCAGCAACCCAGGGCGATACAAATGCAACACACCTAGATTGTCTACAGCGCACCTGCAACTCGTTACTTCATCAGCACACCCATATCTGCCCTGGGTTGTTCTCTGTGTTTGTGCTTTATTGTCACCTTGTACCTGTTCTATTGATGTGTGTGTCTTTATGTAATGGCTGGTTGGAGGAAGGAAGGAAGGAGCAAACAGCACGAATCAGTCCAACAGGTTTTATTTCCTACTTGAACTGGCACAGCTTCTTTCTTAACACTGTAATCACAGGCACAGTCTGGCAAAACAAAAGGTAAGCAGGTAGTTGAGGAGGACCATATATATTTTTCCACAGCTTGTGGGTAACGCATAACTGGCAACATACAACATCTCCTTTACATTTAACGATAACTAACAAAAAATGAATACTAACACAGAAAGTAATAAACATTTACTGATGATGGAAGTGAAGCCAGGTCTGTATGGTTGACAGTGAAATAGACAATCGATTGGGTGTATGCAGGTGATGACACGAACACTCCAAGAGATATAGAAACAATAAAACTAAGTAGGTGGGGACTGAGGGTTCCGTGACACCTTGTGTGTTAAATCAGTTACTATTATTTAAATACAGATATTTCTGTTCCGTCTTGTTGCCCTGCGTTTGCCTCCAGTTCCTTTCGCCACATCACAGAATAATGCACCATCGATGGAAGCAGCGGGCAACCAACCTGGCATTTCCCATGCGGTAGACAGTCACACACAGTGGCTGAATCAACTAACCGAATTAATAGCGCGATTTGGCACAGCATTGCAAGACGTCATGACCACCGTACTGACCCTGACCCAGGAATGCTGACAAGAATCCCAGGGCCGGGGACACCTGGTTGTCCCCCCCATCGGCATCCCTGCCCTGACCCTCCGCTTGTGCCTCCAGATTCTGGTCCCATCCATGTTCCACCTCTTCCTCTCACTGAGCCAGACCATCTGGCCTTGCCGAAGCGTTATGATGAAACACTCATAATGTAGTAGCTTCCTGCTCCAGGTGTTTGGCCTACTGAAAGGCGCTGCAGTTGGCTACGGCAATTTGGTAAGGGGGTGAAGCAGCGGCATCATCGCACACCAACTTCCTGGCTCAGTTCAGGCTGATATTCGACCATCCTGTGGAAGGAAAGGAATGAGGTGAACGTCTACTTCAACTAAAACAAGGAGAAGGACCAATGTCGGAGTGCGCCCTCATCTTCAGGACAGTGGCAGCATCCTCTGGATGGAACGAGCATGCTCCACGTATGGTCTACCGGAGGGGCGTAGGCAAGGATGTCAAAATGGAGCTGGCATGTTGAGATGACGACATGGGTCTTGGAGACTCTCATCGCCAAGTCCATTAGGCTTGACGACACGCTCCGGCAACGTCGTCATTTCCAAGTCCTGGTGGATCCGCGACTCGTTCCAGCCACCCAGAACCACCGAGATTTTGATGCCGTCCCTCCGTCCCTATGGAAGTTAGAGGGGCTGCCACCAAATCATCAGAAAGAAGACCCACAGAGGGGGGGTTAGGGGACTGCCCTGCATTGACTACCATGTCCTCAACGACATTACCATAAGGTACTGATATCCCCTTTCTCTGGTTCCATCAGCCATTGAACAGCTACGTCGTGCCTCTCTAGAACACATCCTGTTTTCCCTGCCCAAGACCACAGATGCTCCCATTCCCATTTATGGACAATAATTGAACACTGAACAACATTTGTTATTTAGGCCTCAGATATAGGTCTACAAATACAGAAAAGATCTGGGCCCGGTTCCCCAAAACGTTCTTATCGCTAAGTAGTTCTTAACCTATTCCTTAACCTCTCTCTTAACCTAATGGCACGGTTCCCGAAACGTTCGTACGCTAAGTATATCTTCTGTAAGTCATACTTTCGTAAGGTTGGTCTGGACCATTCGTAGCTCTCTCTTAGCGTTGTTTGAGCTCAAGCCGCTAGTC
>JACXGM010008331.1:0-10810 GCA_016801145.1 Umbra pygmaea
TTAATGAACATTACATACAGCTGCGGGAAACCAAACAGCTGCGCTGATTGACAGCATAGAGAAGGCTAGAGTGCTGTGTAAGCCTAACTGAGAGTACCTAATAATTCAGAACATAAGAACAGGACCAATGAGTCACACACACTAGAACTCGGGTGACTTAGAACGTCGTGGAACAGAGGGCTTAGGGGTAATCCTGACAAGGGCGGGCTCATGTTACACCCAGTGTGCCAGTGTGGGATACCGTTCCGTTTCCCCCAGTCCGGACTGTAATATGAGCCTGCGCCCCCAAATTAAGATCCACCGACCGCGGCTGGGCCTTGTAGTCCTTGACATACTCCGTGTACTCTTGTGATACCAGACTTTTTATATAGCCTCTCAAGTTGACAGCCATTTGACTTTCAATTACGTAGCTCAGTTGAAAACCAAGGGGCAGACAGAAAGTAGGAAACAGACAGGGTTTTGAGAGGGGCAACAGAGTCATGGAGGAGAGGAGAGTGTTATAGTGAGACACCAGCTCCTCAGCTGAGGAAATCAGAGGCTTGGGCGGCTATGCCTTTGAAGCCTGTTTCCTCGGACTGCGGTGTTGACAGATTTTATATTCCTGTATGTAAAGGACCGTTTTTCCCTCAGGTTTGTTAGCGGGATGTTCATATTACACAGTATGGCCAGATGGTCAGAGATGGCACGATCCAAGCCATGCAGTTTGGAGGGGGGCAAAACCTCTTGAGCACACAAGATATTGAAACAATCCAGGAGAGACAAAAACTCAGCAGAAAAAGCACAGCTGTCTGAGTCAACATGGATGTTAAAATCACCCAATATAAGAGTGAATGGTGACATGAAACAGACAGTTGTGAGGATCTCTGAGAGCTCTGAGATAAATACAGAGGAAGGTTTTGAAGGTGGTAGATTAATACAACTTGAAGAGGTTGAGGACCAGCCAGGCCAAAAGCCAGACATTCAAATGATGTGGTAGTGGGTATGGGAATAAGCTGCACTTTAATGTCTATGAGATGTACACTCACCTAAAGGATTATTAGGAACACCTGTTCAGTTTCTCGTTAATGCAATGATCTACTCAACCATTCACATGGCAGTTGCTTCAATGCATTTAGGGGTGTGGTCCTGGTCAAGACAATCTCCTGAACTCCAAACTGAATGTCAGAAATGGGAAAAAAGGTGATTTAAGCAATTTTGAGCGTGGCATGGTTGTTGGTGCCAGACGGGCCGGTCTGAGTATTTCACAATCTGCTCAGTTACTGGGATTTTCACGCACAACCATTTCTAGGGTGTACAAAGAATGGTGTGAAAAGGGAAAAACATCCAGTATGCGGCAGGCGAAAATGTCTTGTTGATGCTAGAGGTCAGAGGAAAATGGGCCGACTGCTTCAAGCTGATAGTAGGGCAACTTTGACTGAAATAACCACTCGTTACAACCGAGGTATGCAGCAAAGCATTTGTGAAGCCACAACATGGAAACTTTCAGGCGGATGGGCGACAACAGCAGAAGACCTCACCGGATACCACTTATCTCCACTACAAATAGGAATAAGAAGCTACAATTTGCAAGAGCTCACCAAAATTGGACAGTTGAAGACTGGAAAAATGTTGCCTGGTCTGATGAGTCTCGATTTCTGTTGAGACATTCAGATGGTAGAGTCAGAATTTGGCAAACAGAATGAGAACATGGATCCATTATGCCTTGTTATCACTGTGCAGGCTGGTGGTGGTGGTGTAATGGTTTGGGGGATGTTTTTGGCACACTTTATTCCCCTTCGGCATCGTTTAAATGCCACTGCCTACCTGAGCATTGTTTCTGACCATGTCCATCCCTTTATGGCCACCATGTACCCATCCTCTGACAGCTACTTCCAGCAGGATAATGCACCATGTCACAAAGCTCGAATCATTTCAAATTGGTTTCTTAAACATGACAATGAGTTCACTGTACTAAAATGCCCCCCCAGTCACCAGATCTCAACCCAATAGAGCATCTTTGGGATGTGGTGGAATGGGAGCTTCGTGCCCTAGATGTGCCTCCCACAAATCTCCATCAACTGCAAGACGCTATCCTATCAATATGGGCCAACAATTCTAAAGAATGCTTTCAGCACCTTGTTGAATCAATGCCATGTAGAATTAAGGCAGTTCTGAAGGCGAAAGGGGGTCAAACACAGTATTAGTATGGTGTTCCTAATAATCCTTTAGGTGAGTGTATAATTGCAAGCCCCCCCACCCAGACCCACAGAACGAGACTTAGCCTGGTGTTGTGGCTTGATTAAGTACCATGAAGTCATTAGGCTGCTGCCGAGTTTCTGTTAAACACAACACATCAATATCCTTGTCAATTTTACCATCATATACAAGTGGTGATTTGTTGTTGAGAGAACAGGTGTTCAGCAGAGCAAATGAGGTGGAGTTTTTCATGGTAGAATTGGTAGGAGGATTCAAAACGATAGCCATTTCATTTTTTAAGATGGTGTTAATTAATCCCTTTTCCCTCATTTATGACTTTTTTGGGGAGTCGGACGCTCGTCCCGAGAATGAATGGATATTGCAGTTCCATGACTCACTGTGTACATATTTCTGACGAGAGTCCCGGTGAGGTGAGGGTCAGGGATGGGCAGTATTTATTATACACGTATTTCGAATATGTATTTCAAATACAAAATAGTATTTTCTCATTTCTATTTGATAGGCTAAATGAAAATGGCATAGTATTTTGTATAAAAATACTTTATTTTTAAAAATAAAAAATAGTTTGTAAGAAGTTTACATGATGACATCATAAAAATGCTGCCTCTGATTGGTGCCTATTCAAAAAATAAATCAGCTATTGAGCAAGACTGTGTGGGCACTACACAAGTGCTTCTCAAATAATTACTGTATAATATCATGGGAAATAATTTATTTGTCTGAAATTTTATTCAAAATGTGATATATTTAAAGTCATTTTAGTTTTAATCTTGATTCTTACGGGTTACAGTTCAGGGAACTCAAAAATATAGTATTTCTAAATATTAGAATAAAGAATTTGTAATAAAGAAATGTGGACTTGAGAAGAGCTCTAATCAGAAAATTAACTAAATACACCTGCAAAGGTTTCCTGAGCCTTTAATCTCTCAGTCTGGTTCAGTACACACAACCACAATCATGGGGAAGACTGCTGACTTGACAGTCGTCCAGAAGACACTCATTAACACCCTCCATGAGGAGGGTTAGTCACAGAAGGACACTGCTGAAAGGGCTGGCTGTTCACATAGTGCTGTATCAAAGCATATTCATGGAAAGTTGACTGGAAGGGAAAAGTTTAGTAGGAAAAGCTGAACAAACAACAGGGATGACCACAGTCTTGAAAGGATTGTCAGGCAAAGCCGATTCAAGAACTTGGGGGAGCTTCACAAGGAGTGGACTGAGGCTGGAGTCAGAGCGTCAAGAGCTACCATGCCCAGACGTGTCCAGGAAATGGGCTACAAGTGTTGCATTCCTAGTGTCAATCCATTCCTGAACCAGAGACAATGCCAGAAGCGTCTGACATGGGCTAAGGAGAAAAAGAACTGGACCGTTGCTCAGTGGTCTAATGTCCTCTTTTCAGATAAAAGAACATTTTCTATTTCATTTGAAAATCAAGGTCCCAGAGTCTGGAGGAAGAGTGGAGGGGCACAGAATCCAAGTTGCTTGAAGTCCAGTGTGAAGTGTACCCAGTCAGTGATGCTTTGGGGTGCCATGTTATCTGCTGGTGTTGGTCCACTGTGTTTTATCAAGTCCAGAGTCAATGCAGCCGTCTACCAGAATATTTTAGAGCACTTAATGCTTACTGTACATCTGCTGACAAGCTTTATGGAGATGCTGATTTCCTTTTCCAGAAGGACTTGTATTTTTTGAGGATCATTCCTAAGAGCTCAACTGGAGGACGAATGCCTGAAACATTACTGGGGAAAGGGGGTGTTGATGATGGTGGAATCATTTTAGTGTACTCTGAGACGATGCCCCTGTGACGGGACACATGCAAAGTGGTGGCCAAAAAACTGTTCCAAGTCTTTAGCCGAGTGGGAATCCCTAAGGACATACGGATGGGCCAGGCAGGGCAGCTGACAAGGGGGGACAACTGGGAATGTTGTCCCGGGCCCAGTCCTGAGGGGGGCCCCAAGTTTTGTTTTTTCACAGTCATTTTTTTTACCGGGGAGACCTAAATATGGAGTTGTCCCAGGCCCACAGATTCCTGTCGGCAGCCCTGGTGCCAGGGGACACCATTCATGTCCCGCCTGATGTGGGATTTATGTTGCATGCTCCAAATTAACCATCTGCACACGTCGGTGTATCACCCTCAAATGGACGGTCTAGAGGAACCAGACATTATCGACAATGCTACTATGTGTGACAACGGAGGACAGACCAAATTGGGATCTTGTGATCCCCTTCGTGCTCTTTGTTGTAAGAGATGTACCACAGGCTTCAACTGGTTTCACCCGGTTTGAGCTCCTATACAGGAGAGTCCCACGGGGCCTGGTCGACATAACCAGAGAGGCGTGGGAGCCATAGCCATCACCAAACTGCACCATTGTTGAGCACATGTGGAACAGCACAAATGTCTGGACGAAAAATGTTGGGCCTGGTAACTTTATGTTCTGAGCAGTTAATCCTTCATATTTGCAAAATACAAAAGCCAAAGTAACAGAAAACATCTTGCTTTCTGTCTGCCAGTCTCATGCTTGTTAACCAGAAGGAACTTACCAGATGCTCAGCCATAAAAATTGAACCTTCCAATTGGCTGCTTGGAGTTTCAGTTCCTGTGTTGGAATTGGCCAATGCAGAGATGCTTTGATTTACGTGTCAGTTAAACAGACACTGAGAGGATTCCATTGCAGTGTGGATTGACTTAAAAGGAAAATGACAAAATAATACTAAACAACAGTTGTTGATCCATCGGGCATTTGATCTGCTGATTAAAGCATAAATGTAGTTATTCTATATGGGAATCTCATATTCCAAAGGTAGATATGGCTGCTAATGATTATAGACCCATTCTAACATGTTCCATCAAATTTGCAAAGTGTATCCAGATAAAGCAAATATAACTAACAAATATTTTCTGGAATTGTTGAAAGTGTTGAATTTTAAAACATCTAACATAATACAGCATCTGAAAGCCTGACACACCAAGGAGCATGCAGGGTTTTGGCAGTGCCAACTAAAACAAATGTTAGTCAGAAACAGAAATGTACTGTACACAAAATATCGGTAACAATGACGTCCAGTGCTGTGCAGCCAACCATATAGTTTCCTCTTTGGAATTTTACCCTGAACCAAGGTTCCACTTCTTCTAATGTGATTTGGCCATAAAAAATATATTTGCCTACCCTTATTATTAGCCTGATTTCTACTTAACTGTTCTCATGGAATTAAAGCATGTAGCACATGACCAGATGTTTATTTTTGTTATTTTTTTATTCAAGGAAATATTGTAGGATTAAAAAATGATAAATTCTGCCATAATGTTAGTACCATACAAAATCTTCCAGAACAAAGACTTGCAAGATTTTAGAATTCAATGACACTATGCAATACTTGCATATTTAAGGGATGGTTTTAAATGCTGTCAAAATGTTGCCTGGCAGCAGTCATATTATTAAAGTATACTGCACAACTGTATGCTCTCTAATTATACAGTAGCAGACAGATTAACCTACTATACAGCAATACAGACAGCAAAACTGTTGAATCATAAAGACAAATACCTTGGAATTTATGAGATATACTCACAGAGTATCTCATTTTAAACACGCACACATCTAACCATACATCAAACAAACACACAAGCATAACCATACATACACAGATGACAGGTACATGTAGCATAGTGGTTCGTGTTGGGTCAGCAACTGAAAGTTTGCTTGTTGGAATCCAAGAGTCACAAAGTCACAGTATTTATAGAATGGACTACCAGAGGAAAATTGGGGAGGGCCATGTCTTTTATTCTTTTGAGGGGAGGGTTAACCAATTTCTGTATTCAAACAACAAAATTTCAAAGTGGCATGTTTGGTGCATATTTTTCCATGTACTGTAGCTCTCAGTCTCGGCCCCCCAACATTAGCAAAAACGAGGTTGATCACCGAGATCAGATCTTGTTTTCACGGACTCAGCTACATAGTAAGCATGTTATGGTTAGGGACTGTCAATCAATGACATGCCTCAAGTTATTAATTCAGTAACTTTTCATCATGTAGCTTAGAAACCTTAAAACACTATCAAATTGGTCAGAGAGCACAGCCACATATTGCCCATCCTTTGATATTTAGAGAGAATGTTTCATAAACATTTCAAACTTGGAAAATTCTATTTTTTTTGTTGTTGAATCACTTAGAAACCTCATCACCTTGATATTGTCAAATTGTTCAGAGAGGAAACCCACAGTCTTTGGACTTTCACAAGAAAATTTTGGAATTTAAGTCATTAAATTAAAAATCTATTGAATATTTACATTTTAAACTTTTGGGGAAATTGCAACGGCTAATATTACTCATATTTTGAAAATCTATAAAAAATTGTATCACTAGACCAGTGAATTATCTTTCCAAAGGCTTTGCTAATTGTGCATTAAAAACAAATATATAGATTTATCTTCATTGAAATATTGCTACAATGTATTCAAAATATGAAAAGTGTTCAATTTTAGTGCCAGCCAGGGAAAGTGTTGGGGGATAAATTTGTTTCAATGTGGGCATTATATGAAATAAATTACTTTGAGACATGTATATTATTTATGGTCCCTAACCATAAGCAGACAACTGGGCTATAGTGTGGCTGACTCCGGGAAAACAGAGTGGATCTTTTTCTCTTCATTGTACTCGGTTGAATGAACACGGTTCTATGATTTTAGAAAGGATTCATTGATGGATATGGATGATCTCTCCTGTTAGCGCACAATTGAAACAACTCATGCAGAAGTCTACATTCACAAAGCACTGTTGGCTTGCCTTGCAAATGTTGACTGCATCGCTGTGTTTGTCAGCTTGCAGAACACTCAGGGGTGACAAAAAAAAACACTGTGGCTACAGCCCAGAAAGCCCGGGTCTGGTTACGCCCCTGGTCTGACCCAACAAAAATCACACAAGATTATTTTATTGACGGTCCAAAACAACGAGGAGTTCAAAGAGTGTTGGAGGACTTGCTGGTACCCTATGAAGAAAAGTAATGTGGTCTCTTGGATATGGATTTTGTCTTAGAACTGATTGCATCATTTATCGAGAGACAAACAATCGATAAAGAATGGTTCCGGGACTGTATACTGAATCCCAAATATGGAATACCAGTTTTAATATAGACAAACAGGCAAGCTGTTGATTATTTTGGACGATGGGTAAGTTTGCATTTAGTTTCCATGCTTATTGTGTTTCCACAACAATGTTAGTGAGTAAATCTACTGAAATGGCCACCATCTTGGTAGAGTTTGATGTGTAGCAGAGGTTAAGTCATGTCTGTCATGATTGTAAAAAACATTTGTTATCAGTACATCTTTGCCAAGCACAAAACAGTACAGAAGGCATCAATAAATTGTTGGGGAGGGTCATACCTCTTTTCTCAATCATTTTGGAGGGTCATAGAAAAATGTATTGCTGGCGAGGGGAGGGTCAAGTCTATTTTGACAAAGATCTCTCTCTTTCTAATCCTGCCTTGTCAGCAGCTTCGCAACCCCTTTTACAGATCTGTGGGATGACGAGAGGCGCACACATGTTTCATCTGCATGAAAACCCCAGACAACGAACTAGTTAGCCACTCATCCATTACTACATCCAACTCCTCTTTCGGTCGTTATTTTCAAACAATTGCACCAAAAATTATACAATTACCCTGGCTTTAAATAGAACAGAGTTAGTAGTATTAGGAGAGGCATTTTTATAAATTTTACGTGCGTTCCTCAAAGGATTTACACAATCGCTGATAGTTAAATTGAAGCTAATGATGCTACTGTACCTCCACTCCAGATAGGCCAGGGGCAGCATGAAAACCCCAGAAAACAAACTAGTTTGCCAGTTAACCACTCACCCATTACTATAACTTGACTTTCGGTTGTTATTTCCAAACTGCACCAAAAAGTATACAACCACCCTTGTCAGGAACGGCACAGGAGAAGGTAAGGAACCAGATGCAGAGATGAACAATGAAAATAATATTTATTGTGGTTTGGTGTGTGTAGGGTGTATGGTTTCAGTCTGGTAGGCAAGAATGGTCAGGGGTCAGGCAGGGTTCGGTACACGGAGCGGGTTGTGATCCAGGCAGGGTTCGGTACACGGGGAGGGTCGTAGTCCAGGCAGGGTTCGGTACACAGGGATGGTCGTAGTCCAGGCAGGGTTCGGTACACAGGGAGGGTCGTAGTCCAGGCAGGGTTCGGTACACAGGGAGGGTCGTAGTCCAGGCAGGGTTCGGTACACGAAAACTAAACAAAAAATAGCACTACGAGGAACAAACACTGGTAACGGAAAATCCCTAGGAAAACTGGGACTAGGAAATAGGCTTGATTAGTGAGAACACGAAATGGAATATTTATGTGGCTGTACAATAATCCGGCAGTTGGTTGACTGACTTCAACTCCCTAATAAATGGAGAGGAAGGTAATCAACCCAGGTGTGGCCGGGAAGCAGGTGCAGGTGATAATAGGGACTGGTGATAGCGAGTGCAGGAGAAAACCAGGAACCGGAACACGGAATACAGCTCAGGAGGATGGATTCCTGACAACCCTGGCTTTAAATAGAACAGAGTTAGCATTATGCTGTGAGGCATTTTTACTTATTTTCGCGTTCTTTCCTCTAAATATTCACAGAATTACAAGATGCTACATTGGCGCTAATAAAAGCTAACCCCAGCTTGGTAGATAATTGTAATTGTCAGCACAGATGATTCTGGAGCTCCCCCTACAGGCGCGAACAGGTTCAGGCGGTCGGATTCCCCTGCTTTTTGACATCACTGCTTCCCCCTCCCACACACACTCTCATCAGTTGCAACCAATTCCAACTGTGTATTGTTATGTTGCCTGTAATGCTCCTCCAGCTGATGTGGGTGTTGTGGGTGATTGTTGCTATTTGCTGTCATGTTTGAATACGTTATATAGACTATTAAAATGTATTTAGTAATAATTGTTCACTATTCATGTACTTATGTTGCAAGCCAGCGGAGTTATAGGAAGAGGTCATAAATATATCACCTGTTAATCATTTTGTGGCCTGTGTTTCGCCACCCATTTATTTTGTGTAACATTCTGGGATATTGCCTGAGCTACAGTATTCTCAGTAAAAGTTTGAAAGGCATAAACTCTGCATGTGACTCCACTCTACTCAACGTGACAGTAATTAGCTCCTTACCTGTATAATTTGGTCCTTGTTACATTGATGATAGCATGAGCATTAATCTCAAAACAAAAATGAACAGGCTGATACTTGGAAAAAGGATAACACAGGAATACACAGGTAACAGGTGAAATATATGACAATGATCAACAATACCACAGATAATTTATACCATGCTAATGAGTAACGAAATCAGCTGGCAAACATAAGCACCTGGGTGCGTAATAGTAGAACATAGAGAACAGGAAGCACTCTCCTCCAATACCAAAACAAAAACACCTGTGTGTCTAATACCTCCGCATAGATGTATAGAACAAGAGCAGATGCAACAGTCCTCCATCTGGGCCTGGCTGTTTTTTCAAAAACACTTCGGTCCATTTGAACATCGAAACTAAAATTTTTCTTGTCCCACTCTTAACAACAAAACATTTTTGTCTCTGTTGCCACTGAGAGCATGTTCACTCCTCACTGTATTCCAGCTCAAACGTATGGTTGGATATTGCAGAACTAATCAATAACACTTGATCAAAGTTGAAATTGTCCAGCACTTGTCATTGTTGAAAAAATCCCTCTCTAACTCTTCATACATAGCTATGTAGATATTTATGGAATAATGAATTGTGTAATATTCCCGCACAAAGTGCACAGTTTTAGTATCCAATCAACTTGATTCAGGGGCGTGACGAGAACAGATACGGAACTCAACTGATCTCCTCCCCTGTAGTTTCATTCAAAACCGTACGGAGGCCAGTTTATGAAGTTCAGAACCAATTGAAAAGGTGATTTTTGTGACTATGATGTTGGCAAAATGACCGGGAAACGTTTTTGAGTTGTTTGAGGGCTGTGTGTGTGTTTGTGTGTGTTTGTGAGTATCTGTGTTATTGTAGAGTACTGATTTATTACCTGTGCTACTATAAACACTAAATCTGGGTGTTGCTGAGGCCTTTGGATTTCCACAACAGTAACAATCCTCCATGATGGCCCAGATGGGGTGGTTCTCCTCTTTGGAAAATAACATCTGCTGGGTGATTTATACACAGAACACACAGGGATGTGAACAATGGACAAATAAAAAAGAAGATAGAAAAATTAAACATTCACCAAATTCCCCTTCTGCTTGCCAGCCAGAATATGGATGAAATAACATGTACTTCCAGATATAAGCACCTTTAGATTTTGCCATAAATTGAGCACAATAAACCATGCAACTGATAATGTCAGTGAAACATTTAAAAGAGTATCTTATGCCATACATAATACTCTAGAACTTTCTACAACAATGCTTAACTTCTACACACATTTTAAGAACAAGTTGAACAATTTGTTTGAGCACAGATGTCAGATTGGAATTAGTGAAATACTTCCTGCTGTCTATGTGGATATTGTTCAGCACCGATGTGTTGCGAGGGAGTGACTGAATGTTTTGGTGCCTGCCTCAGAGACTGTCCATTTTAGCTATAAAAGCA
>JACXGM010008331.1:10910-29215 GCA_016801145.1 Umbra pygmaea
TGTGTGTGTGTGTGTGTGTGTGTGTGTGTGTGTGTGTGTGTGTGTGTGTGTGTGTGTGTGTGTGTGTGTGTGTGGGTGTGTGTGTGTTACTGGCTCCCAGGGAGGTTGTGGAAAGCATGAATGGATTTGACCCAGATCCTGAGAATGTAACCGAAAACCAAGTGTTTCTCAACAACAGTTGGATAAAAGGCCATGCGTATGTCACAAGTTGAAGAATGTCCAGCTAAAGTTGATCTGAATGTACAAAGAGTAGAATACATTTTACTGTAGATAGCTTAGCTGGAGTATGGGTCACATACAGAATAGGGGTATACCACTGTTTATATTTTTGGATGAAAGCAGCCATGCTATATTATCTTCACACAAAGCGAGCAGTAATTATTATTGCTGTTGGATAACCTTCACTATACATGTGTGTAGCCGCATGCGTCATGATGAAAGTAAAAGCGTTTGTACATCTGCTCTTCCCCGGTTCCCTCCTGGACTATAATGACCGTCTTCATCACATAGTAATCATACAACACCTGCCAGAGCATGATTTGTGCTAAAACACCTGTGTACTATTAACTATAGTGTTCTGACAGTCTCAAAAGCGCTCATATATGCAGCTTATTATGTTTTTTATAATAACTATTGCTGACTTTACGACATCATATTTCATTTTTAATGAAAGAATAAGGTACAGCACATTAAGGGGTTACTCACATTCACTTCAACCCACTATGCAACTCTGCCTCTGAAGGCTAATGAGGGTTCAAGCCTGATGGTAGTCCCGCCTTCCGGGTGATATAGCCGCAACTGGATCCTGTCAGTCTGACTGAAGTCTGCTTTGATGTCATAATCTCCTCAGGAGAACCAGAGTTATAGACGTCAAATTCCCCTTTCAAGCAGACATTTTGGTATGAAATATTACGGGAACATCATATTGTCATATTTTTGTATATCCTGGCCCAAGCCGGCCAGGTGGATCACTGAAAATGTGGCATTCATAACACCCTCCAGGGGAGACGATGATCATGGTGACCAACACGAGAATGTTTAGTCAGGGGCAGAAATGCACTATAGCTTCTTGGTGATACTGGACAAGGAAATTCCTATGTATCTATGCATGCATTGATACAAATATGTTTGGTACCGTACCGAGTCAAGTTCAACACTTTGAGAGAATATGGAATGGGTTCAGACTGTACATTGATTTATTGTGACACGCTAATGCTTGAACAACTAACAGCTGCCTGTTCTTAAAACCAAACCTAAGGCCTTTCTTTGTTTGTATTTACTGATAGTGTGATAAGGACACACACACACAAACAAAATTAATTAATAGCACTACTCTATGTATAGAGACCATTTGTACTAATTATATCAATTACATTGATCAATATTCACCCAGGGAAGCACTGAAAAGGTAACAGCCCAGAAGCTGAAGGGCAAGTCTGCATGGGAAGTATAACCAAATGCTTAGGGATAGTGTGCGTTAAACCATTTTTTTCCATACATTCTCATTTCCTATCATCGAATATACCTGATTATGTACTGTATAACCTAAGACCAGTGTTCGGTAGTAAATGTCTAATGAACATACTGTAGGGTGTTGTTAGTGTGCAGTTTATCTGTACAGGTTGACCTCTGAACTCGTAGGGCCTGAGGTGCTGAGGACCTTTGATAGTAGCTAGAAACAACATTTAAACATCCTGATCCATCTTTTACAAATTCTAGCAACTCGTGCCGAGTGTGGTGTTATGTGCTTCTGATGCTGTTTTTTGCTGCAGAAGCAAACCTGCCTTTAAAATTAAATTTCTAAGGCTGGAACTGCTCCTATGTAAGGTTTGTAGTGTTTGCCGTTTAACATAATGTAATGTTTGACCTGTGCCACTTGGGTGTAACCAAGGGGGTAGGCTTATATCCGGAAGTTGAAGCAGCTCAGGGTGGATTCTGATGGTACCTGGCTATCACCTTGCGTTAGCATTCAAATAATTTTAGGGGACAGCGAATAAATTGAAATCGGAAGCGTTTAAAGACTCTATTTGTCCATTTTTTTTTCTAAAGAAACAGGACAATGTATAAAAAGCTTAATTACCTTGTATCTCACATTATAACCACGTAGCAGCTGTTTTTGTGAAAATATAAACTATTGTGTCATTACCATGCGACTTACTGTCGCACAGTAGAGAAATTACCATAATGTCCAGCAGAAGCTCGAGGGCAATCGGGGGACGTGGAGGCATACATTCAAAAATGACAAAATAATGAATCTGAATATTTACCAAAAGTTGCTCCTGCTCCTACGCTCATGGACAACTCCTACTCACGCTCTACTTTCTCTGCAAGAGGCAAGATTCGGCATGATTCAGATTTCTCTTGGCACGGCTAAGATAAGAATTCCAACTTTCAGAGACGTTGCTCATGTCACATCTACTTCATCACCCTCAGCTTGAGGCTGCAATGTACGCTCGGCTATCACCGAAAAAGTCATTCTAATTTATTCTAATTTCACGTTCTCTCCGTAGGAATGAATGGCAAGGTTTCGTCCATCTTGTATACTGTCATTGGGTGTCACAGAGTGGTCACATGTAAACAAGGAGGAGATTTTGGTTGCAAAATGTACTCTGCTGCCCCCCATGTGAATGTGAGATATGTCACAATAAATGTTTTTACATTAGAAAGATACCGCCGGGGCTGAGGTGTTTGGGTGTGTGTAATTACAATACCTATAATTATGTGAGCTAGCAATTACATTATTTGTTCTAACAGAGCAAAACCGAAATCGAACCTCGAGATCAGATCTTATTTTCACGAACTCAGCTACAACGTAACTCTGCTTATGGTTAGGGACCGTCAATATATGACATGCCTCAAGTTATTAATTCAATAGCTTTACATCATGTAGCTTAGAAACCTCAAAACAATATCAAAATGGTCTGAGAACACAGCCACATGTTGCACATCCTTTGATATTTAGAGAGAATCTTTTCTTTTATAATCATTTGAAACTTGGAAAAGTCAATAGCTTTTTTGTTAAATCACTTTAGGCATTTTCACACCTATATTTCCGGACCAAGGTCAGAACCAACGTTTGTGTATAATTACATTGTATACATTTGATCCCATTATTTTTGGTTTCACATAGTGATTTTGCTAGCGCACTAAAGAACTTTCCATGACATACGGTGTGTTCTCACCATGTATGTGTTGCATCTCCCTTTGATTGGTGAGTAGACAGGTGTGCGTCTGACGTTGGCGTGTGGTCATTTTGGCGGGTAGTTTTTTTCTTATAAATTAAATTGAATGAACAAATCAATGAGCAAATCCCAGTTGTGTTATTATTAAAACAACATCAGCACCAACTGCTTATTTTTGCTTGTCTAGCATTTTATTTCTCCAGATATTTTCTTCATTTTCTATGGTACGTAGTTCCCTAACTTCCTGTAATTGGTCCGAAAGTCCGAACCATCCAAAAAGTGTTTTCATACTGGAAACGAACCGAACCATGGTTCAGTTTGGTCCAGACGGAGACCACCTCTTTTGATTGGACCAAAATTAGTTTTTTGATCTGGACCATGGTCCGAGGCACCTTTCTCACTTGCAATTTTGGTTCGGACCAAATGTCAGATAGTCAGAAATTCCGGACCAAATGAGGTAGGTTTGAAAACGCCCTTAGAAACCTCATCACTTTTAAATTGTCAAATTGTTCAGAGGACACCCACAGTCTTTTGACTTTCCCAAAAAAAAAAGTTTTGGAATTTTCTAAGTCATTCAATAAAAAAGCTATTGAGAATTTAAATATTAAAATGTTTATTAAAATAATATCTAAACATTTGGGAAAATTACAAAGGCTGTGCAACACGTGGTGTCTTCTCTAAACAATTTGAAAGTGTTTTGAGGTGTCTACGTCATTCAACAAAAACACAATAGAATTATAATAATAACAATGAACTGCCCTTGCCCCAGGAGGGTAATTGGCCCTTCTAAGAAAAGTCTTGAATTGCTGAAGCTGATTTTTTTCATGTGGACCATAGCCACGTTTAGGCAAATTAATTATGAAGGGAAATATATGTCTAGAGTTTACACTTAAATTTGAGAAGTTACTAGATTACATGTACAGTTGCCCCCAGCATAAAAATATTCCTATTATGAAAATGTATCAAATTATTTATCGCTAGAGAGACAAACAATTTTAAAATATGGTTCCGGGACTGCATACTGAATCCCGAATATGGGATACCAGTTTTAACATAGACAAATAGGAAAGCTGTGTATTGTATTGGACAATGGGTAAGTTTGCATTTAGTTTCCATGCTTATTGTGTTTCCACAACAATGTTAGTGAGTAAATCTACTGAAATGGCCATCATCTTGGTAGAGTGTGATGTGTAAGATGAGAAAGCAGAGGTTAAGTCATGTATGTCATGATTGTAAAAAAACAGTGGCTGTCTGTACAACGTTGCCAAGTGCAAACAAGTCCAGAAGGCATCAATAAATTGTTGAGGAGGGTCATGCCTCGTTTCCCAATCATTTTGGAGGGTCATAGTAAAATGTATTGCTGGTGAAGGGAGGGTCAGGTCTATTTTGACTAAAGATCCCAAAACCCCTCCAGTAGCCCCATAAAAAATGAACAGTCCCCTATAGTAACACGTACTACTCCAGTTAGTGTGCTGTTAGCCTGTGGGCTCTGGTAATCTAAACAAACATGGGTGTTTCAACCCCAACTACCCTGCATACAACATTGTCTTCATTCTCTCTGTTTTTTATCAGAACCAGTTCAGTTGTTATTGCGCTTCATCTGTGTGGGAATGTTTTGTTGACACAATTTAAAGACACAATGCAGAGGTCATTTAGCTGTTGTGATACTAGAGAGATTAAGTGTAACTAGTTGACCATGTTTATTATCCGTGTAGGCTCTGCCTTGGCTGGTTGTGTTTGGGGGTCTGGGCAGGTTGTGGGTGTTTGTTTGTTATCCCCTGTCTCGGCTGGTTGTATTTGTTGGTAGGGTGTATGTGTGTGTTTGCAATCCGTAAAGGCCTTGTCTTTGTTGATTTTATTTGGAGTTCTGGAGAGATGTTTGGACAGGAGATTGATCCTGTCTTTGTAGATGCAGGAGGATGAGTGATATTTGAGTTGCACCATAATTCAAATCCAATCAAACTAAATGCATCTGAATATTTTAGTTTAAGACATTACTATCAAATTGGTCTATCGTATGTGTTTGGAGAGAGAAACTGAGGAGACAGTCTGAAAGATAAGAAGCAAAGTCCCTGGCCTGTCTGACAGATAAGGAGCAAAGTCCCTGACCTGTCTCACTGACAAGTGCTTAAAGCTTAAGATAGTTAACGAAGTATCATGAGAGGCAAGCTTTGTTTAACCAGACTAGTGGTAAGATAAAAAATGATAGCTAAATGTTAGAAAAACGTGTGTGTTTGAGTGGTTGTTTGAGTGTGTTTTGAGAATTGAACAAATACAAATTTTCACAAAGTCTGCTTCCTCAGTTTTGATGATATTTTCATATACTCCAGAATGTCGTGAGGAGTGATTAGATGAATTGCAATGAATTGCAAAGTCCCTCTTTGCCATGAAAATAAACTTAATTTGTTTCAGCCCTGCCACGAAAGACACAGCTGCCATCATGTCAGTGATTGTCTCATTAACACAGGTGAGAGTGTTGACGAGGACAAGGCTGGAGATCACTCTGTCATGCTGATTGAGTTAGAATAACAGATTGGAAGCTTTAAACGGAGGGTGATGCTTGAAATCACTGTTCTTCCTCTGTCAATCATGGTTACCTGCATGTGCTGTCATCATTGCTTTGTACAAAAAGGGCTTCACAGGCAAGGATATTGCAACTGGCAACTATATCAACCATTTATCGGATTATCAAGAACTTCAAGGAGAGAGGTTCAAATGTTGTGTTGAAGGCGTCAGGGCTCCCAAGAAATTCCAGCAAGTGCTACGACTGTCTACTAAAGTTGATTCAGCTGCGGGATCTGGGCACCACCACTGCAGAGCTTGCTCAGGAATGGCAGCAGGCAGGTGTGAGTGCGACTGCACGCACAGGGAGCCAAAGACTTTTGGAAGCTGGCCTGGTGTCAGGAAGGGGAGCAAAGAAGCCACTCCTCTCCAGGAAAAACATCCGGGACAGACTGATATTCTGCAAAAGGTACCGGGATTGGACTGCTGAGGACTGGGGTAAAGTCATATTCTCTGATGAATCCTCTTTCTGATTGTTTGAGCCATCCGGAAAACACCTTGTCTGGAGAAGACAAGGTGAGCGCTACTATCAGTCCTGTGTCATGCAAACAGTAAAGCATCCTGAGACCATTCGTGTGTGGTGTTGCTTCTCAGCCAAGGGAGTGGGCTCACTCACAAGTTTTTCTAAGAACACAGCCATGAATAAAGAATGGTATCAATCAACACATCCTCTGAGAGCAACTTCTCCCAACCATCCAAGAATAGTTTGGTGATGACCAATGCCTTTTCCAACATGATGAAGTAACTTGCCATAAGGCAAAAGTAATATGGTAACTAAGTGGCTCAGGGAACAAAACATTTTGGGTCCATGGCCAGGAAAATCCCCAGACCTTAATCCCCTAAACAAAAACCCCCAAATTCTGACAAACTTCAAGCATTGATCATGCAAGAACAGGCTGCCATCAGTCAGGATGTGGCCCAGAAGTTAATTGACAGCATACCAGGGTGGATTGCAGAGGTTTTGAAAACGAACACTGCAAATATTGACTCTTTGCATAAACTTAATGTAATTGTCAATAAAAGCCTTTGACACCCTTGGAAAACTTGTAATTATACTTCATTATAACATAGTAACTACTGAAAAAAAGATCTAAGAACACTGAAGCAGCAAACTTTGTGACGACCAATACTTGTGGTATTCTTAAAACCTTTGACCACGACTGTCTATGTATTTCACATGAAAAGTGTGCTTCTGTTGTTTTTGAAAATATCTGAAATGTAAAAAAAACATCTAGCAGTGTATGGCTATGTATAGCAACATAAAAAACACCAACAGCATGTTAAACCAACTATTTTCCGTACCCAGTAAATCAATACAGTGTCAGAACTCTTCTCTCCAGCAGACCCTGTCCATTTTACTGGGCACATAAACATGTTGTTGTAAAGCACACATGAAGAAGTAGGAAGATACGTTTGCCATTGAAACCCTGGCCCTGTTAAAAGGTGGTTATGGCTAACCATAACAGTTTGGTTGGGTCAAATTAAATGTTTTTTATTCAGTCCATATAGCACTTAAGCCTTGGGAGTAGGAATGTCCTTATTGGAATAATAAGATGCTTCTTCCGATAAATGATTTGGTTCAGGCACATAAGGGAAAATCTGTGTGGGTGGGGGAGAGGGTTTTAAACTGTAAAAAGGAAAGATTTGTTCTTACGGACCAGGCAGATCAAGTTAGTTTGCATTCTGTTTGCAAATCAAGTTCCCAGTTCTGCGTTCAATGTGCAGGGCCTACTCAGCCACTGATCTCTGAGTAAACTTGATTGACAGATTGAATACATTGTCTGTGGACCCCTTATTGACCCTGCCTAGAGGTCATTGGCTAAGGTCAGGGATGAGCTGGATCAAAGTGCCATTGTGCTCAGAGGAGGACGCCGACCAGGAATTGCACCATCAGCAGAGTGACGGACCTAGTGAGAAGGAAGACTGCCATGTTCACAAAACAGTCAATATGGATTTTCACGTAAGACAAGGGCTTTATGTATGGTCTGTGGATAGGCTGTCATTGTTGAAAATAAGGGCAGAGAGCTTGCAGAGTGAACAAAGTATTTCTCTCTCCCCCTCCCTCTCTCACTTTTACGCACAGAGGGTTCTGTCATTTACTGTAACACCTAGGGTTTGTTTACATACATTGTTTATAATATCACACCCTTCTAGTTCTTTCCATCTGACACTGACATCTCTAAATTGAATCATATCTTTGCGTTTCTCTGCCACACTATTCAAGCTCGACCCGTGAACTCTCACTTGTTATCTTTAAAAGTGTCCCAGAACTTTCCGGAAGCCCACTGAAAGCATACCCAAGGTTTGGAGCCCTGGCATCATGTCACCTTCATCACCAAGGCACTGCATCCTGCATGATAACAACACATTGAACTCTAGTTCAGGTACATCACCTTATCTCAGCTGAATGTAATTTATTAAAGTAATGGCTCTGTAAAAGTAACGGTGTCTATTGAATATGTTGCATTCATATTTCTTGTGGCACAACTTATAAATCAATTTTAATTATAAATCTGTTCAACTTATTGTATCAGTGGGTTGAATGTAATATTGATTACTCTAAAAATTCTTGAACCGCAGGAAATACATATGATATGTTCATTGAAACTGCACTAACACAGTGTTGTTGTAACAATATTTCACTTTTAAATTAGTGAGGTATTTGCCAGATAGCCATCAATCAAGCAGCATTACTAACAAAACGTTCAAATTCTGTTGTGGCAGGCTTATTTCACTTTGGCAAAACTATTTAAATCAATATGTGCTACAAAGTGCAGACTGTCAACTTTAATTCGAGGGTATATTCATGTCAGAATAACTGTTTCGAAATCCTACAAGCGTTTGTACACATTACTCCCCTAACTTCAGGGACCAAATAACATTGGACAGGTCAACATAATGTAGTAGAATAAAATAATAATTGTTAATATTTGGTTGCATATCGTTTCTACGATTCCTCAACATCACCAGACGCTGGGTATCTTCCCTGGTGATGCTCTGCCAGGCCTGTACTGCAGCCATCTTCAGTTCCTGCTTGTTTCAGAGACTTATTGTCTTCAGTCTCCTATTCACCATGTTAAATACATGTTCAATTGGAGTCATATCCGGTGATTGAATTGGCCAGTCAGGAAATCAAGTCCACAAATGCACGAAAGCACATATTCACAGATGTCTGGTGGTAACCCCTGTTGGAGGATTAGGGACATTATGAACTCAGTGGGTGCACTTTGTGGTTTCAAACAGTCCAGCATGCACGGAAATCTTCAAACTTGAAAACCGATTATGTAACAAAAAAGGAGAGTGAGGTAGAGGAATATATGCTGTCAGCAACACCAGGTTGGTTAACTACTTACAAATGGAAGAATATAACAATTACAGGGATCGAGAGGAGGATGGAAGAGTAGAATTTACTGTGACAGGACAGTTTATCATCTAAAATGTACATAACATAATGACTCATGGTCAGAATGACAGTTACCATTTTCCATCTTCATCTCTGTAGCAGTAAAAAATGTATTTCACCCCATGTTAAACCTTAAGAGTTGCTGCACTCGTAAATTGTCGTCTGAAATGGAAGATGTGACCGAATTTGCAACACACATCACTTCAAACATGGCCTTGTCAACCAAGCGAGAGAAAAATTAATGTGGCTTTAGGTGAATAGTGAGTGATTCTGGTCTTAGACCAAACTACATTTTCGCTTATATATCAAATTGAAACAGAATATTAGATTAGTGCACATAAAAGTGGTTTAAAGTTAACGCGAAGAAACTTTGTGCTTTAAAGAAAAAACTTTCCATGCAACTATCTACTCTAGACTCACTCAAAAGCTAAGAATGTAGACATTTTATGACACGCAGGAGTCTGGAAACTAGATAGGACAGCAGAGATTTAATGACACGGGCCAAAGGACTGACTTTACTTTTCAGCGAAGGGAAATGTATATTTATTGTTTATCACGGCTGTAAGTTTATCATCCATGTGACCAGCCTTGTTGGAGTGAATTACAGGGTTCTAAGTCCCAGAGAAGACATCTCAGTTCTTCACTGAACCATCTCTGACAGGATAATAAATAACCCATGGTAAGTCCTAAGGGCTGTAAATGGAGACGAGTGATTACAGACAGGGTTTTACACAGACCTTTTATACAGTATATCTGACATCCTCAACAAATTTAAACACTAACAACCAAGCATAACGTTTATGTTTTGAATTCCCATTTCATGGGTGTAAGACATTTGGCATGTTGTATTCAAATACATTTTTGATTCCCTGGACAAATAAACAGTGTTTTTTTACCTTTGGTACGTGGTACACTTAATGATCTTATATCCCTTGAGAGATGAGCATTTTTGTAAAGTGTCTAACTAAAAAAAGTAACATTATTAAAATGTGCAAATATGTTTGACCATTTAAAGTTACAATATGTTGTTTTCCAAAACAATTACAAAAGACGTACTTCGCATTAAAAAAGCAAACATCACTATACTTATATTATATATCTTTGTTAGTTGTGTATCCCAAATGTTTCCACACACTTTCAAACACAGAAAAATGTGTAATTTATTTCGAAGACACAGGACGTTTCATTTTGTCGCTAGTCAATGGCGTCATATAACCTTTGACTCCTCTAGTTGCTCTAAGATCCAGGGAACCGCCAAACATAACGTGAATAAAGTTATAGTATATTTAATAATACATCACTTTGTCAGTGAACATATTTTCTGCCAGAGACGCTAGATTGACAGGTTGTCATTGACGACGACAACAGAACCCAAGATCCAACGCTACTTCTCAACATCATCAAAGTACATGTTTTGCTATTGTTTTGAATGAGAGACCCCTAGTGGCAAAAAACTACATATTGTACGTTTAAGTATTGGGTAGTATAACAAAAATGCCTGATGTGACTAATTAACTATAAAAAGTATTGACACAAAAGCCAAAATTGGCACCTGAAGTAGTTGTGTTAGATCTATAACACTTTAAACTGCAGTTTAAACTCTTTTCAAGATAGAAATAAGTTTTCGTCATGCTGGAGTTTGGTGTAGCGTTCTGGGCTCCCAAACACACCTACCCTCTGGCAACAGGGGTTCGAGGCCCAGCTCATACGACAGTATCTGCCCTTCCTCTCTGTCTCTCACTGCATGCCTGTCTGCCTTTGCTACCATCTGTCCTGTCAATACAATCATTTAAAAATTCCCCCAAAAAATCAGTATACCTTACAGTATATAAGTAGTGGGGCGTGGTACCCCGCCTTCTCTCATCAACACTGTACCCATCCATTTCTTTGTGATGGACAAAATCTAGTCTTGTCTCAACTCTGTGAAGCAGGGATGTGTGGCATCACATGCATAGGTTAAAATGAAGTTACTTGATTGGTCAAAAAACTCAGTTTGAATTCAAACTTGGACAGATGGTTATAAAAGCAAAACAATGTCATTGTCCATCCTCTTTCTTTGCTGTTCCGGTGCTAGGATGTGGTAACTACCCCCTCTCTCATTCCATCCTTTTATCTCTCTCTCTTTCTGTGATTCATGTTTTGATAAATGCTTTGTTCATTCACTACTATCTTGCATGTATCCTGAATGATGCTGCCTTCTTTATTGGTTTCATTGACAATCTTAAGTAAATCCACTTGAATTACCGTACAAGATCATTCTCTTTAACCATTCTTCACATGACCCTCAAGTTGTTTGCTTGGATTACTCGTTTTGAATAGTTGGAGTAGAATATGTGAAAAAGGCTTGTGAATTTGTTTGCATAGTCCTATATGGTTTTGAATAAGATATTATATTTCGATCCCCCATTTGCTGCCAAAACAGCAGCCTCATACGGAACAAACTGTGATGCCCTCTGTTCTGACACCTTTCTGTCAGAACCAGCATTAACTTTTTCAGCAATTTAAACTACAGTTGTTTGTCTGTTACTTCAGACCACACAGGTCAGTCTTTGTTCCCCACGTCATTTAGTGAGCCTTGGCCACCCATGACCTTGTCGCCGGTTTACCACTTTTCCTTTTTTGGACCACTTTTGATAGGTACTGACCACTGCAGACCGGGAACACCCCACAAGAACTGCAGTTTTGGAGATGCTCTGACCCATTTGTGTAGCCATCACAATTTGGTCCTTGTCATATTCGCTCAAACCATTATGTTAGCGCATGTTTGCTGCTTCCAACACATCAACTTTGAGGACAAAATGAAAAATACGGAAAAGTACTGTAGGATCATCAGCACAAGAACTGCACATCGGGAGTTTCACAAATGTGTTTCCACAGCAGAACAAATCTTGATTAAGGAAGAAGGGCCTATATTAATGCCATAGAATGGAGTTAAACACATTAAACCCAGTGTGAGATACCATTTCATTTACTCCAGATTTTAATATGCGGCCTTCCTGCTCAAATAAGGTTCACTGGCCTGCATTGATACATGATGTCTCAGATTTGAGGAATACTTCTAAAGTCAGAACTCACTTGGCAGGAACCTGTGACCATGTTGCCTTCACCTTACCCAGAACGCAATCTATCACGATCCCCTTTGAGACAATGTAACCTAATGTTCTATAGAATATATAATCAGAAATATGTCATAAAGCATATGTCTATATTGTATTTGATCACTCATTCTCTCTTTCTTTTTTATATGATATGCAGTCTTTAGGGAATAAACAACTGAGGAGAATGTATCTCAGCCATACAGAAACAATCGTAACAAACAGCTATGGATGCAAGCTCTTACAGGCCTGGCCTTGTTTCCTTCAGACATCTTTGTGTGACGTAGGGGCCTAGAATACCACTGTCTGAGATTGAAAGGATCAAAACCAGTAAAGGAATTTCAATGACGAGAGGCTTCTTCAATCTTTTTGAGCGGTTTATTTTAATCAAGATCTAGGCAGGACCCAGACATAATGTTTTTGCATCTCTGTTACATCTAGAGAGTGATACCTCATGAAAAACAGCCGGGTTTACACATGGACTTTGTTAACATTTATGAGTATTAGAGAGCCTGTGACACACAATTTGGGACTCTTGTTTGTAGGCAAATACATGTGTGTCAATTTTGGGAAGCAATGCCATGTGAGTGTGTGATCATAGAGAGAGGCAGAGAAATAGATGTTTTAATAAGTTTAATCATATTAAAGATCTGTATAGAAAATGAGAGACCGTGAGAACATTAGGAACGAGGATTCAGTGGCCAGGGGAAGACAGTTTGTTTGATGACTCATACTAAATTCTTTCAGCAATTCGATCATATTTAACCAGTTCCAAAGCCAAAAATCATAACCTAATTTTTTATCTTTGTTTGTTGTAAGAAATTTACTTGGCTGGGAAATTATACAAGAAATAATGATCTCATTAAAAAAGTATTGAGAAGAAAACAATTACACTAGATCTTCATAGAAGATGAACAATTGTAATAGTTGGGGAGCACTGCATAATTTCTTAGTCCTTAATATATCTTAAAGGCAATCAAACTATCAATTATCAACGTTTTTATTGGTTATATCTCAAAAAAACAGTGCTAACTGGATTGACAAAAAAATGTGAAAGCACAACCAAAAACAAATTGAGAAAATGTCCATTTACAAAAAATTAAACATCCTTATTTAATTCTTCATTAATTTGACCTTTTCCAATACTTAAATGCAGCAAAAATGAAAGCAACTGATTGTAGGATTGCTAGCAATTGTCCGCTGGTACTGTGTCAATTGTTAACCAACTCAATCTTATCGGAATTTATCTTAAAGGTCCAATATGTAAAATGGGCAGCCAGGGTTTAAAATGGTTACTGCAGTCCAATTTCGACCTTTTGCCACATTTCAGGCTTCAAACATAAAGATATAAAACTGTAATTTTTTGTGAAGAAACAACAACAAGTGGGACACAATCATGAAGTGGACATAATTTATTTGATATTTCAAACTTTTCTAACAAATAAAAAACTGATGAATTGGGCGAGCAAAATTATTCAGCCCCTTTACTTTCAGTGCAGCAAACTCTCTCCAGAAGTTCAGTGAGGATCTCTAAATGATCCAATGTTGACCTAAATGACTAATGATGATAAATAGAATCCACTTGTGTATAATCAAGTCTCCGTATAAATGCACCTGCTCTGTGATAGTCTTAGAGGTCCGTTGAAAGCACAGAGAGCATCATGACGAACAAGGAACACACCAGGCAGGTCCGAGATACTGTTGTGGAGAAGTTTAAAGCCGGATTTGAATACAGAAAGATTTCCCAAGCTTTAAACATCCCAAGGAGCACTGTGCAAGCGATAACATTGAAATGAAAGGAGTGTCAGACCACTTCAAATCTACCAAGACCCGGCCGTCCCTCTAAACTTTCAGCTCATACAAAAAGAAGACTGATCAGCGATGCAGCCAAGAGGCCCATGATCACTCTGGATGAACTGCAGAGATCTACAGCTGAGGTGGGCGAGTCTGTCCATAGGACAACAATCAGTCGTATACTGCACAAATCTGGCCTTTATGGAAGAGTGGCAAGAAGAAAGCCATTTCTGAAAGATATCCATAAAAAGTGTAGTTTAAAGTTTGCCACAACCCACCTGGGAGACAAGCCAAACATGTGGAAGAAGGTGTTCTGGTCAGATGAAACCAAAATTGAACTTTTTGGCAACAGTGCAAAACGTTATGTTTGGCGTAAAAGCAACACAGCTCATCACCCTGAACACACCATCCTCACTGTCAAACATGGTGGTGGCAGCATCATGGTTTGGGCCTACTATTCTTCAGCCGGGACAGGGAAGATGGCTAAAATTGATGGGAAGATGGATGGAGCCAACTACAGGACCATTCTGGAAGATGGAGTCTGCAAAAGACCTGAGACCGGGACGGAGATTTGTCTTCCAACAAGACAATGATCCAAAACATAAAGCAAAATCTACAATAGAATGGTTCACAAATAAACATATCCAGGTGTTAGAATGGCCAAGTCAAAGTCCAGGCTTGAATCCAATTGAGAATCCGTGGAAAGAACTGAAAACTGCTGTTCACAAACGCTCTCCATCCAACCTCACTGAGCTCGAGCTGTTTTGCAAGGAGGAATGGGCAAAAATTTCAGTCTCTCGATGTGCAAAACTTATAGAGACATACCCCAAGCAACTTACAGCTGTAATCGCAGCAAAAGGTGGTGCTACAAAGTATTAATTTTTCAGTTCTTTATTTGTTAAAAAAGTTTGAAATATCCAATAAATTTCATTCCACTTCATGATTGTGTCCCACTTGTTGTTGATTCTTCACAAATATTACAGTTTCACATCTTTATGTTTGAAGCCTGAAATGTGGCAAAAGGTCAAAAAGTTCAAGGGGGCCGAATACTTTCGTAAGGGACTGTATCTGATGAGGCATTGGTGTCATTTTTGGATTTATTGCAGTATATTTATTACATATTGCACCTTTAAAGGAAAAGATCATCAAGAAAACATTTTAGAACCCTTTTTTATGACTTGCCTAGTCACATATTCCCAATCTAGCTTTAATTGCACACAATCTCAAAGTCTCTCTTTAAATACGCAAGCTCTTATTTTTACATTTGTAATTATACTTTCTCTAAATTGCTTATATTACAGTTACTTATTAACTGACTGCAATGTTTAGCAGCCTAGCATTGTTGAACAACCACAACAAAATCTGCTATTATTTCTATGTGACTAATAAAACGATGAGACTTAAGTCTGACAAATGTTGTGACTCAAATGTGCCTGTTCCAGTATTGTTAGTGCAAGACACAAGACAAAACTGCACACAGAAAGAGACACACATAAAGGGTTTCTTTGAAGTACCAAATGTTGTCGGTTTATTATCAACCACTAGTCCCAACTACACCAAATAGCCAGACAAGATAATCTTGTTCTCATGCAATTCTTCCCATATGCACACATTTAATTTCATTCAACATGATGTTAAATTGCTATGTATAAAAAATATAAAAGACAATGCATTCAAAAGGTAAGTTCCGTATAATTGGATGATCATATTTATTTAGGACAACTTTGAATCAATGGTTTCCCATTTTTAGATATGCTGTGCATAGAAACCTATAAAATGAAAGAGACAACATTTAGTTCAGGCATTACATGCTAGATTTTTGAGGTTAAGGTTAGGTTAAGATTAGGTTAAGGTTAGGGTTAGGTTAAGATACAGTAAACTTACATTTTTTACGTTCGTAAACGTACAATGCTGTACGTGGCTCCAGAAACGTACATGTGTACGAATTTCTTGTTTTGTAAACATGTTTACATATCGCCACGAGAACAGGCTTGCAATGCAGGAACTGTTCTTTGTGCTCTACTAATGTCATCGCATTAGTTAATCAGAGATTAAGGGGCAGCTCAACTCATTGTAGCCGAAGTACACCGATTAATTGAGAATGAGGGTTACTAGGGTTCGCATAAATGTATTCCACTAAAATAATAACATTAACATTTTTGGGGTTATTTGTACAAACAGGTTTCATATATCTAGTAACATTACTGTATGTTTGGTTGAAGTTCTCATAACATGTCGTGTTAAATACTACAGTAGCATTTTTATAATATTTATAGATTTTACTAAGTTAACATATATATATATATATATATATATATATATATATGGGAGACAATAATCATCAAATTACAATATGTGACGAAATATCCAAAGATATTTATTATTCAGGATATGCATGGACCAGATAAAAACATCATTTTTGTTATGGCAAGGGGTGATAAATGTGTCAAGATTTGTTGTTTGTTCCAGTCTTTGGTGGCAGAGAAGTTAGATGACTGACAGGAAAAGGAAATGTTGGAATTAGAAGTGACCCGAGAAAAGTGAGACATGTTATTATTGGAATAGCACAGGACTGAGCTTAGGTGAAGACTGCAGTGGTTGTAAAAGATAACACCAAATTCAAGTCGATACAATTATCAGACAAATACACACTTAAATCACAAACAGTCTTATCTCTCAACCTGATTGACATTGATTTTAAGTGCTTACCCAAAACAAGTTCTGATTTCATCAGCTTAGCAGTTCCAAATAAAAATAAACACATTTAGGCTCCAAGGTATGATAGCATGATAAAACTACATACCAGGTTCTAAATAAGAAACTCTTTCCCAAAATGTAACCCCTGTAGCTCAATATTTAAAAAAGAACAAGAAAAAAAAGAAAACAAATCTATGGGCTCTTGGCCAACAATAGCTACCCAATGCAGAGTTCCCTTTGGCCTTCGGCCATCTGTCTCGTGATTCCTTCCGGTAAAGGATGTACAGTGCCTCAGTCCTTGACAGTGAAAAACAGTATTATTCTTTGTGAAAAACATACGTTTTATGTCTGTCATCTGAAAACAGGGTAAAGATACCTGTCATCATTATCACATTGTTTGTAAAGTCTCTGTGTATATTTTTGTGTATGTTAGTTGTTGAGAATGTGTTTGCAACAGTTAACACATGCAAGTGTGAGTGTCAATTTCCCTTTGGCAACCTGTGGCGTTGTTACCGTAACCACTTTCTTTTTGAGCTGCTGATGTAAGGGAGATTAATAGCCAGACAAAATAAAACCAACACATTAAAAACTGACAGCTCACTGCTCTTTCATAAAGAGAATCAGTTCAAAATCCGTTCAACCCACAGGCAAAATGAAAACATATACAATAAAATTGTATTTAACTGGAAATTCAGTGACAAGGCCCCCCCCCCCTGAATATTGCAGATATTGTGAAAACATAGTGGCCAATAGCTCAAGAAACCAATGTCAATATGCTCCTGCTAAAAGGTAAACTCCACTGTTATACCAGCACTTATCTTCTTGGCAAAACAGACAACCAGCATACTTAGCAATGTTCTAATTGTTCAGCTAGCTGACTGGCCTCCGTATGAGCGATTTGTTAGCTAATTGAGTGACTGCATCTCCATTAGTAGAGGGGTTGTGTGTTGCCGTTTAAATTTATGGTCAGAAGTTAAACAGTGCAACTGTAAATGTTGTTCCATCAAGTAAACTTAAGAGGCGTGAATATAATTACAGTGACACTGCTAAATTTGCAATAAAAGAACATAGCCACCATCATGTCATCAAACATTTTTGACAGATGGCAAAGTCAGCAAAAATAGCTAGCAATGCTAATGTTGGCTGGTTAAAATATAAATAATTACCTTGGGTCTTAGAATGGTAGCTAAAATTGCACTACATGTATTTAAGTTTAATCTGTTCTTAAATTGAGGTATACAGTAGATGTCACATGCAAATAGTGAGTTTGGGCTTTTAAATAAAGCATTGCTATATGCAGACAAACAGGCAAGATACCCTAGGGCTTACCTTAGGCCTGAAAATAATAAATACGGTAATGGCACAAAGGCGCAGAAAACAAACAAGGCTTGCAGGCCAATAATAGATATTCCTACAGCACATAGGACCATAATGGCCTCAGCTCATCAACACACAAAATGAACAGACAAGGATGCAGGAAAAGAGGGGAACATATATACATACACAGGAAAAGAGGGGAACATATATACATACACAGGAAAAGAGGGGAACATATATACATACACAGGAAAA